>JASAMY010002088.1:0-38143 GCA_030248085.1 Paralinhomoeus sp. GSCO2_6 | reverse complement strand
ACAGTTGTACACGATGTACGCTTGAGCGCAGCGCTAAGTACAGTAGCGGGGGTCACACGGCGTACAGTAGCGGGCACCCGGAGGCTGCCCTCGCTTGCAGGCGCGAGAGCGGGCGTGAGTGGTGGAAAGGATGCGGAGCGGACGCGGAGGAGGCGGACGGCGACCTTCTCGGTGGAGCTGCAGAAGAGCCCCGACGAAGAAGCGGCGGGTGGAGCCCTCGGCATCGGCATCGCCGGTGCGTGAGCGCGTCGCGTTTGCTGGCTGCCGGCTCCCGTGGATCGCGACAGAGCTGGCGCAGGCGGAGCGGACGAGTCGGCGCCGCCCTACGTCGCCTACGTACGGTCGGGGGCCGCGGCGCATCTCAGCGATCAGATTATTGTCGGCGACCGCTTGCTCGCCGTCAACGATATCCGAACGGAGGAGCTGACGCACGCGCAGACGCTCCAGCTGATCCGCAGCGCAGGTCGTCACGTCAAGCTGTCTCTCGCCTACGACGTCGACGACACCTGCCTGGACGCATGTACGTCGTCTCGCGCCGCTGGCCCGCTCGCGCTAAGACGCACGCTTCAGATAGGGGATGCAGGACGAAGACTCGAAGGAAGTGGACCGAGGTGGTTCTCGAACGCGACCGGGCCGACGCTGGTTTTGGTTTCGTCCTTCGGGGCGGCGTCCTGACTGAGTCGGGGCCAGTGGCGGGCGAGTCCGCGCCGCACCCGCTGGTGGTCGCGTCGGTTCGAAAGGGCTCTGCTGCGCACCTGTACGTTGTTGATGCCTCGAGTGAGCGCCGCTGTCCGTCCAGGAGAGACAGCTTCCAGGGGCAGCCGACTACGTGTGGGCGACGAGGTGCACGCGATCAACGGTGTCGACGTCCGTTCGGCGACACTCGCGTCCGCGCAGCGCCTTCTACGGGACGCGCGCCACGCCGTCACGCTCACGATCGAGTACAGGGCGTTCGTCGTCGACTTCCAAGGCAGCGCACCCCACCCTATCCAACGTCACTCTTTCCAAACGCTAGCTGTGAAAGTGAGAACGCCTTCAGAGGGTCGCTACGAAGAGCAGTGCCTTCGGTGGATTTTCGACATCGACAAGACGGGAGACGCGGCCCTGGGGTTAGCTGTGGAAGTTGTCCACGAGACAGGGCCGCAGTCAGGGGTCAGATGGGTGCGGGTCAAGTCGGTGCGCGATGCATCCGTCGCCGACAGGTGAAACTAACCCTTTCATCTGCAGCACACATTCACCAGACGCTGATTTACCCAGTACTGTTTCAATAAGCGGTTAGATCCAGCGTCGGGAGGCACTGTAACCGGCAGGCTAGAAATGACGTGTTGATTAGGACTCGGATACCATATGCGAGAACATTTTCGTGTCTGCCAATTCGCGCAAGTGCCTTCCGGGAAATGCTTGGAGCGAAAATTTGCATAATTAAACATTGTTCGTAAGGGCTAACTGATGTGAACTTCGCCAAGGACTTTAGTATGTACTCTGTAAGAGAATCCTAATCAATTCAGAATCATTGCGCTTCTAAAGCAGACTTGTTGGCATTGGTTGTTCAATACGGTTTTTGCTTTCACTGCCTTATGAGCTGCTGTTCTTTGCAAGATTACAGTACGTAGGCATCTTCTGCGTCATAGCCATAGCATGCAACGGCATGAAAAGCCATACATACCATCCATATCATTCGACGTGAAGAGCTTGTTTGCAGGAGCGGCGTGTTCTCAACTGGAGACGAAGTGGTGGCAGTGGACGGCGAGTCGGTGGAGGGGCGCAGCGCGGCAGAGGTGACGGAGCTGCTGGACAGCGGCCGGTCGAGCCGCGTGCTCGTGGAGCTCGTGAAGCGCACCGACGACTGCGTCGCCGCGCAGCGCCTCTGTTGGAGTCGGCAGCTCGACGCCGGCGCCGCCGGCTCCGCGCTTCACCGACCGCTCCAGCTCGACGTCGCCCAAGCCCCCGCGGCGCCATCCACGCAGCCCGCCAGTCCCGCCGCTCCGCCGGCCGATGACCGCTTGCCCACCACGCCGAGGCGGTCGACCTCTCAACGAACGACTGCCGCACAAAGGCGCGCGCGATGTGCCCGATGCCGCCGTGAAGCAGGCCGCTCGTCCGTCGGTTCCACACTTCACCGCCATGTCGCTGACTTTTCTTCAAGACAGACAAAGGAACGCGCGGGTGAGCAACTCACTCTACCGCCAGAACTGAAGTCCACGTCAGCTACACAGTCTCAAATTAGTGTCTTTTTAAAGTTCTTTATTTTGCTTTCCACCGGAAGTTCAGTAAAAAGTTTTCATCCGACAACCTCCCTCCTTCAAAGAGTGGTCCCACCAGGATCCGATTGTCTGTCGCACTTAGAACGACCAGGAGATAATTTATTATCCATCATAATTGTAAGTGCCGAGCGTGCCTTCCCCAAGGTGGGTCGCGTAGAAGATTGGCTTGAGGTCGGACTGAGCGCGAGGCGTAGTCGTGTGGCGCACGTCCTCTAATAGCTGAATGGACCGGGCGGCAAGTCGTCTCCATCGACCCTAGTGCGCCGAGACGCGGCGAGGCGTCGTCGAACTGATCGGCGCGTCTGTCGGCGTCAGTCATCGGCGAGCGCGGCCTCGCGTTGCGCAACGGCGCGGGCCCACCGACCGGTGACGCGTCGACAACGTCGCTACGCCGCGGCCGGCGCGCCGGGGGCGGCTCTCGAGGCAACCGCTGTCGTCAACAGCCATTTTCCCAACATTAGCCTCTTGGGTGCGCGCCTCGCGCGAGGGCTACGCCCAATCGAGAGGTCGCCTCGGCCGGGCGCGCCGCGGGCGGAATTCGAGAGGCGACGACGACAGACCACCGCCTTGTCGGCCGTCCTCTGCAGGGCACGCGGTTGGCGGGAAAGCTGATCCATCTGAGTCGCTCTGCCTCCTCGCGATGTTTCGAATCTGTTTCCACTACAGCGCCATTGCCGGCGTCGCCAGCGTCAGTGAGTTCCAATCCCGACTTCTTCGCCTGCTTAGCTGCCGTGTCAGCTTCCCCCCACCGCCCCATAATGTCCGCTGCGGCTGGTGTTGTGCCCCCCGCCCTGCCGACGCTCGGCCTGACGAACTGCGTTTCGTACTACTGCGGTGGTAATGCCTCAAACTGTGTTCGGACTACGCAACCGTAAACTGAGCTGACACCAGAAGATGAACGAGTACATTGCTGCGTCAGAATGCTTGTTTATTGAATAAATTAGGTAGATTAATGGTCGTAAGAATGTCCATAAATAATGAAACGAAGTTTATTCGCCTTACTTCCTAGACTTCTAGCGGCACGTTGCTGGGTTGCGCAGTTGTTGTGCTCAACTACTATCTCCCGTAAGACCAATTTACACTGGTCCAGGAATAGCAGCGGCTAATCTTGATTACTATTCACCTGCTGCTATGTAGCTAATGTTACTTCGTAACAAACTTTTTGTCATGTGACGACCAACACACTTTATTGATAGTAGCTGAATGTTATATACGCCTTCAATAATACCATGAAAGATACCAAGGACCATGTTCTCAACAATCTGCTTTGTCATGTGCCAAACTTGCCTGTTGAGACGTCTTTTCTGTCCGTACAATGTGCATGTACATTTGCATGTACGTGTACAGAACATGTACGTGTACATTACATGTACGTGTACAGAACATGTACGGGTACAGAACATGAACGTGTACATTACATGTACGTGTACAGAACATGTACGTGTACATTACATGTACGTGTACAGAACATGTACGTGTACATTACATGTACGTGTACAGAACATGTACGTGTACGTACAGAACATGTACGTGTACATTATACATGTACGTGTACAGAACATGTACGTGTACAGAACATGTACGTGTACATTACATGTACGTGTACAGAACATGTACGTGTACATTACATGTACGTGTACAGAACATGTACGTGTACATTACATGTACGTGTACAGAACATGTACGTGTACAGAACATGTACGTGTACAGAACATGTACGTGTACATTCATTGCATGTACGTGTATATTACATGTGCGTGTATATTACGTGTACCTGTACATTACATGTACGTATGTTGTACGTACATTGTACGCTCAATGTTCCATTCTCTGGGTTGCAGGTTCAATGACGGGCTCCGTGTGTGGCGTGCCATGCGGTCAAGTGTGCCACAGCGAAGTGATGGAGGTGACGCTGAACAGTCACGTGAGGGGAGCGTTCGGCCTGCTCCTGCACGTCCAGAGAACCGCTGAGCGTTCGCCCCACGAGAAGGCCGCGAGCGCCGCCGCGGCGCCGCTCTTCATCAGCTACGTCGAGCGCAACAGCCCCGCCGAGAGGTGGGCGTCCCGTGCCGTCGACGCTCCAGTGGAAGCGGCAAAGCGGCGGCGCTTGCAGAAGCGGCGTCCTCCAGGTGGGCGACCGCGTGCTGGCCATCAACGACTGGTGCACGACGGGCGCGAGCGCCGACGCGGCCAACGACGTCGTCCGCCACGCCGCCAGCCCCCTCACTCTCACCGTCGAATTCGACGTCATCGGTGAGCCGAACCGCTGCGTCGCCGTCGTCTCCAGTCCACGCGCGTCCGTCTGCCTCTGTACGTCCAGAGAGCGTGCTGCCAAGCACTGGGGTGTTTACCGTGAAGCTGGCGAAAAGAGCTCAAAACCTTGGAATTGTGATCGGCGCCAGCGGCAGTGGAGAGAAACAAGAGCCGGTCGTCATTAGCGACGTGAGAACGGGCAGCGTGGCACACAGGTGCGCGTGCGCTTCTCTCCGCCGCCACGGCGCGTTCTCGCTACTCCGAACGGAAGGCGTCAAGGCGGCAGCCTGTAGGTGCGGCTCGTTGGGACGCGGGCGACCAGCTACTGGCCATTGACAACATCCCTCGGACGAATGCAACGGTCGAAGAGGCCGTTCGGCTACTGCAACGCAGCTCTGACATCGTAAAGCTGTGCGTGCGGAAAGCGGATACAAGATCAAGTAACGAAAGCGACTTTGATGCCCCTCAAACGATCGTCTACTCGGTGAGCGCGCCGACTGCAATACCGTATTCTCCGAGGGCCGAAACGGTGTCGGTGTCGGTCGGTGTCGAGTTGAGGTCGAGCTGAACAGACGCGGCAGACCTCTGGGCCTGACGATCGCGAGCACGAACACCATTGGTGACCCCATCATCATCTCTCAGCTGGCGACGGGAGGCCTCGCCGAGCGGTACGTGTGTCTGTCTGTCTGCTCGCGGCGTTGTCGCGCAGCATTGAAGCGTGGAGCGCGAGGGAGCGTCGCGCCTCAGAACGGGCGCGTTGCACGTCGGGGACCGCCTGCTCGCCATCAACGGCGTCTGTCTACAAGGCAGACACGTTGACGAGGCGATCGAGCTGATGAGGAAGGCCGAGGACTGCGTCTCCCTGAAAGTCGGCCGCTGTCTGGAGCCGTCGCTGCGGTCGCGGACCGCCTGGAACGTGGAGCGCGTCTTGACGGGCTGCGGCCACGAGGAGCAGCGCCAGCTCCACAGTCCCGCCGGGGTCCGCCGCCGCACGCCTGTGACCGACACAGCTCCTCACGGAAATGTCACACACGCTTCAGGACAACGCCATGCAGAAGTTGGGCACGCCGGTGCAGAGCATCGACAGCGCGGTCGAGTCGCTCGAAGACTCGCCTGCCACTCCGCATCATCACCGTCATCACGCTCAGCCTCACATCAAGATACTCTCGGACGCTGAACAGTTGCCGAACGGCGGTACGTCTCCGCAATATGATGAATGGGGTCAATTTCGCAATTACCACTTGGTCCGTCGCTAGCACAGAGATGTAAGAACTACAAGGCATGTACACTGTACATGTGCGTCCACGTTAATGGGCGCTCTTCGTAGTTGTAGCAAATGGCGAGCTGGCGCTCCGCACAGACGGCAATTCAAGCGAAGAAAGGCGAGCGACAGTGCAACCCGATGTGACTGAAGACGCTTCTGGCCGTCACCGACAGGCGCAAGCTGTCTGTCGGATCGACGGAGTTGGCGGCGATGTGCGTGCAACACCGGCCTGCACGACGTTCACCAAACGTCAGGCGCCGTTTTAGGCCAGTACTACCGGAGGACCTCAGACGAGCAAATCGCACTGTGTCAGAGTCGGCGACGGCCAGGCGGCGTCAGCCGCTCATCAGACACATCGGACGGGCAGTGGATCTCCCGAGAACTGGTGTTGTGACGAGAGAAAGACGTGCGATACGTTTATACAAGTGGCTCCGACAACCTAGGGTACAAATACTGGAAGCGCTCGAGACGGTGGGCGAAGCTGAAATGTTGAAGAAGTTGGAGGAGTCGATCCTGAACGGCAGCGTGCCGCTGTGCAGTTCCAGCGGCCTCTGCAGACCAAACGGTGGCGGCCACGTCGCCGGCTTGGGATCGGGCGCACTTCTCGAGCGCCGCTTGCCAGCGGCCACCGCGAGTGGCAGCGTCTGTTCCCCCTCTTCGCCAGCCATGTCGCCGCTGGTCGGCCCGTCGCTGTCGTCGACAAGTTCGGCGCTCGACAGGAGAGGTCCGGCGAGCACGCGCTCCTCGCCCGCCTCCACGAGTCGCTCCTCCGCCTCGCCCACGCCGTCGACCGCCCTGCCGCTTCCACCCACCGCTGCCGGCTTCCCCGACGCCTGGACGACGAACGGCGTCAGACAGTCCGCAGAGGAGACAGTCCGAGTGACGTTGACGAAGGACACGGACTTCAACGACTTCGGCTTCTCCATCAGCGAAGGCGACTCTGCAGCGGAAGGTTCGGTCTTCATCAACAAAGTGCGCGTTGGCGGTCCGGCGCAGAGAAGCAACCGGATCCGCTCACTCGACCGAGTCGTCAAGGTAAGCAGCGCCGAATCGCCTTTGGAGGGGGGGGGGGGGGAGGCAGAGCGAGAAGCGCGCGCCATTTGAGGTCAACGAGTACAACGTGGATCGGGCGGGTTGCGCCAAGACTGTCGCTCTCCTCCAGGCAGCCGGGGACGTGGTCACGCTCATTTTGCAGAGGTACGCCCCACGGCCGGCCGGCCGGCATTCGTCGTCCTCTTCTTTGCGCATGCACGCGCGTACAGAAGCGCCGTGGGACCGACGGCGAGCCTGCCGACAGGGGCAACAGGCCGTCGACAGCTGCACGACGTCATCAGGGAGGCAGACGAGGAGCTGGACGACGACGCCGACAGCCTACTCATCAGAGACTCGGCAGTCTAACGAGCCGTTCGTCGCGCCGCTGCGACAACTGTGATACTCCGCCACGCGCCTCCGCCCAACTCTCGTACAATCAGCCACGCCACTGCAACATACACGGCTGCTACAGCAGATAGACGCGACACGTGTACGGACACTGCTGCGCCATCGTCATCATGGCTTCCACTGTTGCAATGGTGACTCGTGAAATAGTCGATACGTCACATACGTTGGTCGCCTTTGACGCTGCGCCGAGTAAAGCTGCCGTAGGCGGGCACTAGGCGAGGTCATCTTGTCGTCAGCTGCTGCTGCTGACTAGCGCGGCGTTGGGGTGGGCGTCATCGGGGGCGGCGCCCGAGTGTGGGGAGGAGGAGGAGGAGGAGAGAGCGTCGACGTGGAAGAAGAGGAGGGGCAGCATGCCGAGAAGGCAGCCGGTCGTGAGGCCGAGCATGCGGCCGCCGTTGACGGCGTAGCGGGCGCGCGTCGAGCTCGCCTGCGCCGCCGTCAGCTCGACGGCGCCGGCCGCGAGGCCGAGCCGAGCGAGCGCCGACTCCACGTAGTGCGCCACGCCCAGGCCGAACAGTTCCGACACCGTGTTGACCAGCGCCGCCGCCGCCATCGTGCTGCAGCCACCACCACCAACACCGACATACCAACACCAATTTTGTCGACTCCGTGAGGGGAGGGGGGGGGGGCTGATAATAAACTCATAACGAAACCACAGGGAGTCCCCTCACTTTGGTGGGGGGGGGGGATAATGGGAGTGGTATAGGGGTTGTTAATTTCGAGGGGCTAATCAGGGGGTTTACGGTATACGTATGACTCGTACTGCATGCAAAAAGTATGAAAAGTGAACGACGAGGCCGATGGGTGGAGATGGTTCGGTGAAACCTGACGGTTATTAATCCAAAAAAAACTGGCGTCTTGAGTTGACACTAGGCAACGGAAAGAAAAGCAGCAGTCCTCACCTAATGGTGAAGGCGAGCCCGAGTGAAAGTTCGATGTACTCGCCGGCAAGTATCATGACGAAGTTGTCGAGAAAGCCGAAGCCGACGAACGGCAGTCCATTCGAGAGCATCAGCAGACGGAGCTGCGACGCCGACAGACCCACGGCCGCCTCCGCGACCACCGTCTGGGACACGACCGCCGCGCTCTGGGCCGACGTCTGTGGCGCCAGCAGCGCCTGCCTCAGGTACGCCTTCTCGTCGTCATCGCGGCTCCTGAGGAACCGCTTCGCATCGCGCAGCGATCTGATCCGCTGCAGTCCATCGCCCACGTAGACGTGGCCGCTAGACGACGCCTTCCGCCGAGCTGCTGGAGCAGCCCATGCCGCAAAGGCATACTTCACTGTCAACTTCGTCTGGAATGCGCAGCTGGCGCATCGCACTTTCGGAAACGCAAACATTCAGTGCCGTCGATGGTTCCTTCGGATACCGTAATTCTCACTTCGATTGGGACAAGGGCACGCTACGGACTTGCGGGTGCGCTTCTTGCTGCTTCGTGGCCCGTCGGTCGAGGAGAGCCGCACTCGCCCAAGTGTAGCTCATGGTTGAGTCGGTTGGGCAGAGGACAGAGCCGAGGACAAAACGGTGACTGGATGACGAGTCTCGCGCGCACCGGCTACCTGGAGGTGTTCGTCCGCCAGCAGTGGAGCCAGCTGTTGGTGACGCTCGACGAGACTGCGCTCCTGCTCAGTCTGGTCGACAGCGATGGTAACAAACTCGGTCGAGTTGTCGAGAAGATGGTCAATGTGTTGGTGACGATGTTGCATGCTGTACAGGCGGCGCAGGCGCGGCGTCGAGCCTGCTCGCTCCCTCTGAGCGCGAGATGTCGACTGAGAAGCGCCTGGTGCGCGTCGTCAAGCACGAAGGCAGCGCCGGCGGCCTCGGCGTCAGCATCAAGGGAGGACGCGAGAACAAAATGCCCGTCCTCATCAGCAAAATCTTTAAAGGGACTCCTGCGGATCTCACAGGCCAGCTGTTTGTCGGTAGGTGGTGTGGTGCCTGCCTGCTCAGAGGCGCAGTGCAGTCTCCGCGTCTCCGCCTACCCTGCGGCCTGCGCTTGCGTAGGTGACGCGATCGTGTCGGTGAACGGCGAGAGTCTGCGCGACGCCAGTCACGACGAGGCCGTCCGACTTCTCAAGCACGCCGGTCGAATCGTCGACTTGGAGGGTCGGTGCCTTGCTTGCGCTTCCTCTCCGCGCCTCCCCATAAACGCCTCGTGATCCAACCGCCGCCCCGTCCCGTTGCAGTCAAGTACATTCGGGGCGTGACACCCTACTTTCGGCGGCAGAACGTGCTTGACGACATCGCCTGGGACGACGACTTGTTCTCGGGCGCGGCAAAGTCGACGCTGCGCGACGCCAACGCCGCCACCGACATGAAGGTTCGTCCCGCAGCAGAGGCGCCCGCCGCTACTCTCTCGACGCCGACTCGAGCTCTAGATCCTGCCTCTGAAGTTGAGCTACGTGGTCAGAGGCAGCTTCCTCCACATTGATCAAGACAATCGGATGGTGGAGCTGGTCTCGCCTAGCGGCCGGCACACGGTGACGCTGAGGTGGGTGGTCGGCTTCGCGCCTGGTGGACGGCGGTGGGCGGGGGTAGCTACTGGCGCGCGCTCGCTCGCTCGCTCAGGTGCGCAACGCCGGCCGAGGCGGACGTCTGGTTCCAGAGCGTCCACTCGTGCACGACGTCGCTCATGACGCAGGCGAACGCCGAGGTCAACCTCGTGCTCGGCGGCTTTCCCGAAGTCAAGCACATGTCCTGGCTGGGAGAGAGGGCGAGTCGCGCGCACGCCCACAGCAGAGCCCCCCCTCCCCCCGCCCCAAGCTGTCCTGCCGACCCTCTGCAGGTGACCGCGGCCGACGGGGCGCTCCAGTGGCGGCCGGCGTTCGCGGCGCTGACGCAGAACGACCTCTTGCTCTACGACAAGCCGCCCTCGCTCAAGTCCGAGTGGGCCAACCCCGTGATGGCGCGACCGCTGATCGCGACCCGGTGCGTTCTTGGGCACGCGTGCTCGCGCCGGTAGCGACGGACGACGTGTTGGGAGCGAGCGCGGCGCAGGCTGGTGCACACGACGTCGCGGTCGAACCCCGTGATCGTCGGCCTCACGGACGTGATCACGTTCACGACGCGCACGGGCACGCGGCAGGGCGTGGAGTCGCACGTGCTCCGCGTCGAGTCGCACCGCGACCTCGCCACCTGGGTCAAGGCGATCGTCCAGACCACCTACGACGCCTGCGCGCTCGTCAAACAAGTCTCGTGCCGTCAGTCATGCGCCCCGCTATGCGCTTCCTTCCCGCGCGCGCCGTCGAAAACTCGAGGCGGCACCGTTCAGCGTGCGTGTGGCAGTCGAAGCGGTGCCGGCTCGTGCTGCACTACGACGAGGGTGTCAAGCTCTTCCTCTCGGCCGAGGAGGAGGACGAGGCGGCGGCGGCCGCGGCCACAGCCACCGACTGGGGCGTCGTGTCGCCCGCCACCGCGGTCGGCGCCCCCCTCTGGGAGGAGCCCTTCGAGAGCATCAAGTCGACCGGAGACGACGGCCAGCGCTTCCTCTGGGTCGACTTCGGCAATGAACTCGGAGAGCAGGTAGCTGCGCCCGTCGCGCGGACTAGCGACGCGACCGACTCAGGCGTGCGTGGCGCAGGAATTGGACTTGATGGGCTCGCCCAAACCGGTCGTCTTCATCCTGCACAGCTTCCTCTCGGCCAAGGTCTACAGTCTGGGCTTCTACGCGTAAGGCACGCTCGCAGACACCGCCCTTCCTCCTCAACTCAACTCTCCAAATACTCTCAAAACGTTCATCGAGTGCTGTTGTGCGAGCGAGTCAGTGATGCAGGTAGGCTTGTCCTGTAGAGACACATACCGTCGCTGCCCAGCTGCCGTGTGCGTGTTGTGGACCTCCTCTCCCTGTACGCTTGCGCCTGTCGGTTCCGACTGCGCTGCCCTTCCATATTGCGCGTACGTTGCTATTCTGGCGCTGCCAAATAAACGTGAATCTCTCTCCAGCTCTTTGTTGTGTCGGTATACCGTACCTCTTTTGAGCGCAGAAAGTGCCTATAGTTGGGTTGGCAGAGTGACTAGGCGCAGTGACGCATATGCCGTCGACAGCTGAGCTGAAGGGAGCTGCGCTGCTCTCGCTCGTGGTGGGCGCGGCCGCGAGCGCCTACTGTCGCGGCGGGCCCGTCGACTGCGCGTCCGCGCAGCCGTGGGCGAGCTTCAACGAAAGCTGCGTCTACATGGGCGGCCGCCTCGACGACCGCTGCTGCGTCGCTGACAGTGGCGTGGTTGTTGGGTGAGTTGAGCTTGACGACTGGCCGTGCACGACGCGTCGCACGCTACCTTTCAGAGTGGACTGGAGCAGTTGCAACGTCAGCCATTTGCCCAACGGCGTGTTCGCCGACCACTCGAGTTGGGACGGCAGAGTCGTGGAGCTTCAGCTCGTGTCAGCTCGCACGCAGTGACCGTGGCCTGTCCGAGAGCCTACTCCTCTCCGTTCAGAAATCTGCGCAACAATTCACTGGTCGGCGAGCTGGACAAGCGCGTCTTCTCATGGACGCCGGCGTTGCGGCTGCTCGAGCTCGACGCCACCGTCGCCGCCTGTCCGGGCGGCGAGCGCGCCTGGACGACCGTCGAGCGCGTGGCACGCAGCGCGCTGCTCTGCCGCAACGCGACCGATCTCTGCCGACTCGACGGTACGCCGCGTCGAGAGGGAGAGACAGTCGGCGGCGGGAGCGGGCTGGGGCGCGCGTTCGCAGGAGCGATCAACTGCACGACGAACAGTCACTGCGTGCCGGCGGGCCCAGGTCTCGTGAGCTGCGCCTGCGACGAGGACTTCCACGGCTACCGGTGCACGAAGCAGGGCCGCTTCCCAGCCCTCCTCTTCCTCGGCTCCCTCCTCGGCGCCACCGCCCTCCTCTCGGCGTTACTCTGGACAGCCGAGAGACGGTTCGCGTATCGTCGAAAGACCCAGTAGTCCGCGAGCGCCTCGACTAGCACTAGTGCCAGTGCGTCCGTCGATTCGTGCGATTCTCGTCGATTTGTTGAACGGGGTGTGTCAAGCTCAAGACAGTGCGCAAGGGACAGTATTCTCTCGTGACGTCACACAATCGGCAGACAGCACTTGTCCCTGTCGCGGCACTGTGTGGTCGCTGGGCGCTCAGAGGGCGGGTGCCCCGTACGCGTCGGGCATCCTCTCGATACTGTACCTGCAGTGGAGAGACGGCGCCACTCGGCGTCTCGCGACAGCCGTGCTCGCCGTCGACGCGGCGTACTCGCCTGTGGGAGCGAATGTACATGATGGGAACGCCGTGGATCTTGCGAATGCGACGCTTCAGGTCCTTGTCGCAGGTCGCCGCGATGTAGCACTTGTGCTGAAACGACGCACCCGAAACGTCTAGGCCGGTGAGTGTGTGTGGGGAGGGGGGGAGGGGAGGGTGATTGTGCGACGTACCTGCGTGACGCGCTCGACGAGGCAGTCGTCGGCGTAGGTGCCTTTGTGCAGGCAAGACAGCCGACCGAAGCGCGGGTCCTTAACGATCCTGCAACCAGGCGCGGCACCACTCAGCGCCGCTCAGTCGAACGCTGACCAGGGAGTTCCTCACTTGAGGGCGAGCCTGAACTTGTTGCCCATCTTTTCCAGTTCACCCATGACGCAGTCCGTGATGTAGGGGGTACCTGAGTGAGCAGACTGTGTGGGTGGCACACAGCACAACGACCTTGAGGGGCATAGATGGGCACGCCTTTTCTGTCAGCCCGGTCATATTGGGAGTGCCGGCGATATGGTCTGGCGACACAATCGACATACCGTGATCTCAAAATTCCCATATCTCATTTTTTGGTTAAAAATGCGCCACATGCACACAACTTGTGTTGGCAGTGTTTCTTAGCAATTCTTATAGAACATTGCGCAAAACTGGCATACAGGGTGAGCCACCAAAATGTCCTGGTCTTTGAATGCCCCTCGATCTCGCTCTATAAAAAGCAATTGTAACGCAATTTTGCACCAGTAGGTATATAGCTTGGACAGCGCTGTTTTAAACTGATTCTGTCAAAAAATTTCGTGAAAATACAGTAGAGCCAATGCACTATTTGGTGGTTGTGTTGTGAGCTGGTGATTGGTGACAGGCCGACCATGTATTTTATTTTGCATTGCAGTAGGTAGTCAGCGGTATGTGAGCATTAGCCAGTTGTTCCGGAGAGCAAAACTACCATTGATTCAATGATCAGCGACTTTTGTTTTTTTTATCAGGACATTTTGGATCAGAAAGTCAAGTTAGTCAATACAAGTCAATTCCATGGCTGTGACAGGAGTGCTGTAAAGTGTACGTAAACGCAAACGTAAACGTGTACTCAGTTTTAAACAAGCAAATGTTATTGGTGCCAGAACAATTTCCTGTCATCAGCACCACTGTGGCACATGACCATATTGCAGCGCAGGGCTACGATATCGCCATATCGCAATGCAGCACAGCGATATCGCCATATCCCAGCACTGCACAATGATATCACCATATCGCACCACTGCACAGTGATATTGATATTGCCATATTGCAGCACTGTGCAGCGATATCGCCATATCGCATCACTGCACACTGCACAGCGATATCGCCATATCACAGCACTGCGCAATGATATCACCATATCGCACCACTGCACAGCGATATTGCTATATCGCACCACCGCACAGAGATTTTGCCATATCGCACCACTGCACAGAGATTTTGCCATATCGCACCACTGCACAGCGATAGCGATATCGCCATATCACAGCACTGTGCAATGATATCACCATATCGCACCACTGCACAGCGATATTGATATTGCCATATTGCAGCACTGTGCAGCGATATCGCCATATCGCATCACTGCACACTGCACAGCGATATCGCCATATCACAGCACTGCGCAATGATATCACCATATCGCACCACTGCACAGCGATATCGCCATATCGCACCACCGCACAGAGATTTTGTCATATTGCACCACTGCACAGCGATAGCGATATCGCCATATCACAGCACTGCGCAATGATATCACCATATCGCACCACTGCACAGCGATATCGCCATATCGCGCCATCGCACAGCGATATCGCTATATCGTACCACCGCACAGCGATACTGCCACATCGCAGCACTGCGCGTTGCGATATGGTCTAAAATTTTGCTGCGATATGCGATATGGTCCCTAGTTTCAGCCCGGTCGGAGACGGCTGGGAGACGGCTGTGCCCATCTATGTTGAGGGGCCGTTCACGCATCGCAAGGGCTACGTACACTTGGCGTAGAGGCAGTCCATCATGCTCTGGAAGATGTCGAGTTTGTTCTTGATGGAGAAGTTGATGAAGTTGGTGTCGACGAGCACGTGATAGGGCGGCCCCAGCTGCTCGTTGTACTTGAAGAAGAGCGCCGACGACGCGCGTGGTCTGCAGCAGCAGCAGTGGCGCGTCGCGTCGTCGTCTCCTCAGACGAACGAAAGTCACACAACTCACACTTCGTGGACGCGGCTCTCGGGCGGCTGCGTCTGCTTCGCCTCGCGCTTCTCGCGCTTATCGGCCGCGCTGAAACAGGCCACTGGCACCCCCGAGCCAAGCCAGCTGACGGCGAGGGCGCACATGCGCTCGTCCGTCGGCTTGATGATCTTCCTCGCGGCCATCAGTCGGCGCGCCACCTTCTGCGTCTTCTTCACTCGACCCTGCAGCACACTCGCCATCCATCACTTCGCTCCACAACATCTACAGACAAAGCCTACCTACCATCTTGCGTTGTTCAGCACAACCGCCGCTTGCTTCAAAGCCAATGTGAGCACTTGCAACTTTCAGTCCTCAAACTCAACATTACATCAGTGTACAGTGTACCAATGCTTGTGTGTAAATGAATGTTGCCCAAAACCGTAACCTCAGCAGAGTACGGTATTGAGCCTTTTCAGAACAGCCAAATTGTGCCTGAGTGATTCGAATCGCAATTAAACAGTATGCAAATACATCAAATTTGCATTCAATATAAAACTCTGCAAGAGTGATGCGTTGTTGTCGTTCCCCCGCTGCTCTCGACTCACGGCGACGGGCGAACTCAAAAGACAAAGGGGACGGGGCGACAGACAACAACAACAAAACAAAACTGCGCGACCAAACTGACGGACTGACGGGAAGGCGAAAGGGCGCATACCACGTCGCACTTGAGATGGACAAGAAACTAATCTTTACGATATTATGCAAATTGAAACTTAAACTATCGGGATTTACATAAATGATATCGCTCTTGTATGCAATCGCCCCAAGAGTACGTACCGGACACAAACATCACATCGTCTAAAATTGCCCAAATTTCACAGTGACGTTTCTCCACCCGAAATCGCTTGTGCGAGCTTTACAACGCCCCCACGGGCCCAGACTGAAAAGGCAAGAAATTGCATGAAGCAAGCAACATAAACAAAAGACCCCCTTTAATAGGCGAAACCCGGTGCCCAACACGACATGAGGTATGGTGTCTCGCGTCACATTCAGTTCACGGCTCGCTTCAACTTTTCTTTGGTTACTGTGTTTCTAACGGCAGCTTGTGATGAAAGTACCGTTCTGACGCAAGAGTTCACAGTCAGCAGACGAGTTGAACAAGCCGGCGATTTGTCATACTAGATGTCGACTTGAGTGTGAATCCAATCAGTGATCAGTTGTTGGCCGTCTTGACGTCGTCTTGCTCCGCGGTGCTCTGCTCACTGGCCTCTCCGTCGACAACTCCTAGTTCTACCGCGTGAACAGCTGCGTCGGTGCTGGTGGCCGCCGTGGCGTCGCCGTCGCTGTCGTTGTCAGTGATGAGCTTGCTCTTAATCGAGGCGTCGTCGCCGCCGCTATAGTCGACTTGGCGAAAGCCGGATGGACCAGCAACACTGCCATCGTCGTCGTCGTCGTCGTCGTCGCCGTCGCCAGCAGAGGGGGGCGCGTGCGCGAGGCCGACGATCGGCTTGTAGCCGGCGTAGCAGCGGCGGCGCTCGCTCGACGGCTCCCCGGCGCCCAGCCGCGGTCGACTGTGCAGCGCGGAAAGCCGAGAGCGATCCGCGGCACGGCACGTCTTGAACCAGTCCGCCTCGCTCAGTTGTGCCTCGACGACTTCCCACAAGCGGAGACCAAATTTCTTCTCGACGAGCCGAGTTCGGTCGTAGCAGCTCAACTTCTGGCCGGACGACATCTGGCCGAAGCGGACGCTGTCGAAGAGGCGGTCGACGAGGATCGCGTCGGCAGCGGCGCTCTTGTTCCTCGCGATCCACATGAGCAGGCGGTCCAGAACGAAGAGTTCGTCAGGAACGGCGAGACGGTCGTCGCTCAAGAGGGCGACGACCGCGTTGGCGTCCATGCCGGCCCACTCGTCTTGGGTCAGTTCATCAAAGATGGCCACTACGGCCGCTTGGAGGAAGCGGCGAGTCACGCAGCTGACCGCCGCCTTGTCGGAGCAGACGATTTTGAAGAGTCGGAGCAGCGTTCGCCGATCGCCCGTGGTCGCCGACCGCCGCATGTAGTCTTCGAGCGTTTCCTGCAGCTCCGTAATCTTGAGGAAAGCGGCAGCGGTCAACGTCTTGGCGAGCGTCTCGGGCGCAACGTTGATCTTGCCCTCGTACATGAAGTCGATGCACTTGCGGAGCGCCTGGCCGTCCACGAGCTTCTTGTCGAGTCGGACACTGAGCGGGGGCTCGTCGCGCTCGAGTAGCGCGTGAAAGTAGCCCGAGTGCGCGGCCATCACGGCCGAATGGACGAAGTCGCGGTCGTCGCCCACCACAATCTACAACAGCTCCTCGCGAACTCGCCTTCCGCGCACGAACAGTGCGGCGACAGCTCACTTCGACGTCGGCGCATCGTTCTTCGGCGGTAGCGCGCATCTCCTGCAAGTATTTCGCCGTCTTGCAGAAGTGCTCAAGCAAGCCCTGCTCATGACGACACTCAGAAGCAGACGTCTTCAACGTTGACATCGTCCTTGGGTTTGTTCAACTTTGCAAGTTATACTAGAAAGGAAAAATGATAAGAAAGCTACTTTACCGGTGAAATAAAAGTGCCATCAATATGTAGTGACAAATTCTTCAGAGGAATGTACATGTACCCCGTAGGTACCAATTCATGTAGTTACGTAGGTAATTATTTTGACTCTGCCCGTGCTTATCTTATTATGGTGCGTTCTTTGGGTGGTGAAGGTTGTGCGAGATTCGTGCGTTGAGGTTGAGCGCTGGTGTAGGTGAAGTTGGGCTATTAGTAAAAGCGAATTGCGAATTGCGAATTTTGAATTTTGAATTTCGACTTCGGTATACTGTACTTCCAACATTTAAAATTTGATTTTTTGTACTGTATTTGAATAATTCAGCGCTCGCTGTGCTTCCGTCTCGGAAATGCGGTTCATCGCCGCGCGTTCTGTGGGCGACAGCGGCGGCGATGCCGACGGACGAGTTTCTTGCTTCGAGCTTCAAAAATTTTGAAAAAACATATGTGCACATATCCGCTTGTGTCTATGTGTCATTATTTGTGTGTATATGATGCATTCAATGCTGAAGTGCAACTATTACAAGCGCTGTGTCGCCTGTCACTGTTGAATCGCACTGTGTGTCAATTGCTAGTTGACAGTCTTGCTCGACGAGAAAGCCACAGCGGCTAACTAAACTAACTGCGGCAGCGCCCACCCACACAGCGAGGGCTCGGTGGCGATGGTGGGGGCGGCGATACGCCAACGAACGCTTCGTCCAAACTCGTGGAGTGGGCGGCGTTCAGCACGTGTTCCAAGGTTCACTCATTGTATTGGGCCGACAGCGAAACGTGCGCTCGAAGGGAGAAGCGGTTACGCGTCACACGACACACATCACTGCAGCTAGGTCACCCACGCGACCCAAAAGAGGTCGACAATCGACATGCAACGCAAAGCCTGGTAGAGGCAACGGCCTAAGCGACAACACGAAACAGAGTGACGACGCTAATGTACAGCTGCTCCAGGGCCCTGAGGAGGGAGGGGAGGGTCACCGGAAAAGGTTACGAGAGTCCACCAGGGCGGGCGTGAGGAGATTCCCACCCACATGGGCACGTCATCTGGTTCCAGCGTGTCGGAGGGCACCTGACGGGTTCGGCGGTCGGCGGCGTCAGTCGAGCGCTTACTGGACGCTGTCCGCGACGCGGCCGGGCGCGCGGTCGAGGCGCGTCGGCAGGCGGACGACCGCGTGCTCGGCCACCTCATGGCCTACCGGAGAAGGGCAGAGAGGCGAGCGCACCCGCGGACGACAACTTCCGTTCCAGGACGCGCAGCAGCTCGGTAGCGGACGACGCTGAGTCGCTGAAACCTAGCGTCGTCACCATCGAGCCCTGTGGTGTGAGGCTCCCTGACGACGTACCTTGGCGCGTGTCAGCAAGCGTCGGACCGCTTTCTTCGGTGTCGGCGTCGTCATCAGCCTCGTCGACGTCAGCAGGTACATCGCCGTTGAGCGACAGAAGCGGCTGAATGAATTGTTGAAGTTTGCTTGGTGGAGTGGTCGCGTCGCACGAGTGGTCGCCACCCCACCTGCCCGGCGGCAGCCTCACAAGCGCTCGCCATCTCCTCCGCCGTGTCTCCTGAAAGTGATTCACGCTTTGTTTTGACAATTTCATTCTTGTGAAATCAGGGGTGGGGACCGCCACAACCCCTCCCCCTGGGGGACTGAGAGGGGCGGAAGTGACTAACCAGTTCGACTCCCACATGAATCTCGCGCGTTTGTCCGACGCCAGTGCCGAACCGCAGGAGAGGAGTGGCTCCAGGTGAAGACAGGAGTCGGCGGCGTCGGCCAGGGCAGGGCGCTGGACGGACCGCGGTGGTCAGAGATCCAGAGATTCCCAAGAGATCAGCAACTTACGCGATTCTTTTGACATTCTTGTAGGTGAGGTTGGCGTCGAGCAGGAAGCGGAGTTCGTTGGGCCCAGCTCGCTGTCGTCAGAGAGGACGGAGAGCATCGCGTCGGCCTCGACTCGAGTTCCAGGCCTACCACCACCAAGTAGTTTCCACTTCCTAGAACATCCAACTTTCTTCATTGCGAATTTGTCGGCACAGAGATAAGTTTCGCAACGAAATTAAATTTTATCTCACCACGCTTTCCCGGAATTTATAAAATGAACATTCACAATTTCTTGGTAACTTTCCAGATAGTAAATTCCTCTTGACATGCAAACAATGCACGCGTTCTATAAACGACGTTCACCAAAATTCAAAATTCAAAATTCAAAATTCGGAATTCGCAATTCGCTTTTACTAATAGCCTGAAGTTGCGGTTGAAGTGCGCACGAAGATGGCGCTCGACTCGTCGGCGGGCAAGGACTCGCGTCCGGTGATGAAGATCGGCCACTACGTGCTCAAGGAGACGCTGGGCGTGGGCACGTTCGGCAAGGTCAAGGGTAAGCGGCGAGTGGTTGTCTGTGCTCCCTAGGCGACCGCTGGCGCGTCACGCACTCGATCGCTCTCGTCCTGCATTGCAGTGGGCTTGCACGAGGCGACGGGCTACAAGGTCGCCATCAAGATCTTGAATCGCGACAAGATTAAGTCGTTGGACGTTGTCGGCAAAATTCGGCGGGAGATTCAGAATTTGCAGCTGTTCAAGCATCCGCACATTATACGGCTGTGAGTGAGCGTCGTGGTCGTCTCTTGGTGCGGTGGGGGGGACGGGCTGGGAGACTTGCTTGCTTTCAGGTACCAGGTGATCAGCACGCCCACGGACATCTTCATGATTATGGAATACGTGGCGGGCGGGGAGCTGTTCGACTACATTGTCAAGCACGGCAAGGCAGGCGCCGGCCGCCCGCTCGTCTCGCCTCGAGGAGACGCGTCGTGGTCGTCGTCGCGCGTTGCAGCTGAAGCAGGACGAGGCGCGCCGCTTCTTCCAGCAGATCATCAGCGGCGTCGACTACTGTCACCGGCACATGGTCGTCCACAGGGACCTCAAGCCCGAGAACCTCCTGCTCGACGAGAAGAACCACGTCAAGATCGCCGACTTCGGTAACGCGCGCGCCGGCGTGCGGCGGGCGGGCGGGCGAGCGTAGGGACGGCGCGTCGTGGGCCTCTCTCTGTCAGGCCTCTCCAACATCATGACGGACGGCGACTTTCTGCGCACTTCCTGTGGCAGTCCCAACTACGCGGCGCCAGAAGTCATCTCTGGAAAGTGAGTCGGTGTCTCCCTCGATTGATTGACTGGTTGTGCTCGCCGAGAGGACGCCCCATTCTAGGCTCTACGCAGGCCCCGAAGTCGACATCTGGTGAGGAAGCGCTCGTTTGTTTCTCTGGCACATTTGCCGCCCGCTGCAGGTCTTGTGGCGTGATTCTCTACGCGCTGCTCTGCGGCACGCTGCCCTTCGACGACGAGCACGTGCCCACGCTCTTCCGCAAAATTAAATGTACGTCACCCCCCCCCCCCGCACTGTCGTTGTCGACGACGACATCTTCGCCTTCTCAGCGGGCATCTTTCCCATTCCCGACCACTTGGACAAGCGCGTGGTGAACCTTCTGCTGCACATGCTGCAGGTGGACCCCATCAAGAGAGCCGGCATCAAGGACATCGTGTACGTGCAGACGGGACGGGGACTGGCGGTAGGGTACGGTAGTGGATGGGTGTCTGCGTTCAGGGCGCACGAGTGGTTCAAGGAGAACCTGCCGGGCTACCTCTTCCCTCCGGTCAGCGAGCAGGAGGCGTCGATCGTCGACATCGAGGCCGTCAGGGACGTGGCACTCGTAAGTCATCGGCGCCGGCCCGTGTCGCCAGCGCGCCGTCGGCAGCGCCGCGCGCGTTGCAGCGGTACGGCGTCACGGAGGACGTGGTGACGTCGGCGCTGCTCAGCGAGGAGGACCGCCACCATCTCGTCGTCGCCTACAACCTCATCGTCGACAACAAGAGAATCGAAGACGAAAGTGAGCTCCTTTCTCCATTTCTTTCGTCCGTCCGTCCGTCCGCCTGCAGCCGCTTCCGTGGCCGCTTCGCGCGTTCACCTGCCCTTGGACCCCCACCCGCACTTCTTGTCGGTGGTTATGCGCGAGTTCTGCGTTCGTTCCTATTCTTGCGGAATGCCGACTGTAGGCAGACACGTCGCACGGGTGGTTCCGATGCAGCCGTGATCCTCTTTCGAGCGTGTCGTAGTAGAGGCCCGGACCCGTCTCGTTGCTTGTGCTGAGCGAGGCGCGTGTTCCCGTCTCGCGTTCCAATTCCGTGTGACGCGCACGGCACGCCTCTTAGTGCGACGGCGCCACGCGAGCGTCTCGGCGGGACCGACGCCGGCGCAGCTGTCGGCGCTCGGCGTGACGGCCGATTCGTCGTCGCCCCGCGGCCCGGCGCCCGCCGCGGCCGCGTCGCCGCTGGCCGCCGCCTCTGCCTCGTCCCAGCTGCGCGTCTGCCTGCCGCCCGGCGCCCGATTTTGCCGGCCCGACTGCGACCTCTGTCCCAAGTGGGGCGCCAAGGAGTGCCTCTTTGGCAAGCACGTGCCCAACCTGGCCGTCTGCGACAACTGCCCCTCTTACGGACGGACGGGGTGCATTTTCTCCGGTGCGTCTCTTCTTTCCCTTGGAACTTTTGCGTGCCGCCGCCCCCCTCCCCGGCTCGCCGCGACCGTTGGGGCGCCGCGCCGCGCCGCCTGCCGTACGCATGCTGAGTTGCTCGGCGCGCTCATCGTCGACCGGCCGCCGCCCTTGGTCGCTCCGTCGACGACGTGTCGCGCTCTGCCGCCCACTAACTCTGTCTGTATGTTTGTCGTGTCGCTGCTGTTGTTCCACGTGTCGTCGCTCGTCCCCACTCAGGCGCTGGCCCAAAGGCGGACGCGACGCATCCGCTTCCTTTTGTTCCCTATCCTCGTGCCGGTGTGCAGCCGTGCCGGTGAGCGAGCGCCTGTCCGTCTCGGCGCTCGCCGCCTGTCCGTGGGCAATGGCCGCTTGGGCGCGCGCTTGGGAAGCCGTGTGGCTGCTGTCTGCGCCCGCCCGTCTTCCCGCCTCACAACAGCGTAGTGCACGCCAGCTAGGGAACCGTTGCAGCGGCCAAGATCGGCTTCTACGCGCCCGCGACTCAAGGCGGCGCCTCGACCGCGTCGAGCGGCGCCGGCGGCAGCGGCGGCGGAACCGTGGGCGGCGCGGAAGGAAATCGCCACCCGGAGCGCATGCAACGTCTGTGGTCGCGTGGCGTAGTTCGTCGAGCTCGAGACGACCTCAGCCGCCTCCTCTCTCCGTTCAGCGACGAAGCACCTGACGCCGACGCTCGAGACGGTACAGGGAGCGGCCGCTCCTCCGGGCCAGCCGAGCACGCAGAAGTCGCCCGGCACGAAGCGAGCGAAGTGGCATCTCGGTTGCTTCTTCCTTTTCCGCGTTCCCGTCTGCGCTCACCGCTGCCTCTGCTCGGCCTTCAGGCATTCGGTCCCAGAGTCGACCCGAGGACATCATGTACGAAGTCTTCCGAGCGATGAAGACGCTCAACTTCGAGTGGAAGATCTTGAACCCCTACCACGTGATCGTCCGCAAGCGAGGAGCCGTCGAAGGCAGCGAGGTGCCAGCGCCGGCCCTCCGCCAGTCTCGCTTCTCACTGTGCCTCTCGTCGTCTGCAGCCACGAATGAGTCTGCAGCTCTACCAGGTGGACCAGCGCAGCTACTTGCTCGACTTCAAGAGTCTCGTCGATGAGGACACCGGTCCCACAAACACCCCCTCCCTCCCTCCGCTTGTTTCGGCCACAAGAAGACTCCGTTCAGGGAGCAGCAACAGCAACAGCCGACACGCGTCCGTGTCGCTGCCCCAGCGACCGTGCAGTCTGCGCGCCAACCGCGCCCAGTCGCTGCCAATGCCCATGGAGGTCGACGGCGGATTTCCCCAACCGCCGCCGCCGCCGGCCAACAACGACTCCGAAGGGCAGCCCGTGGCCGCCGGCGTCTCTCCGCCTCGCTCCCCAACCGAAGCGGCGGCGGCGGCTGCGGCGGCCGCCGCTCGTCAGTCCCAGACGATGCAGTTCTTCGAGATGTGCGCCTCGCTGATTGGCACGCTCGCAAGATGAACCACTCTTCGAAATTCGAACGGCCGAAGCGCCGCCCGCGCGATCATTCGTTCTTTGTAAGCCGACCGTGGAGGCCCACACCCCAACCAGACTACGACTTCAGATTGTAGCGTTACTGCGGCCGTACTGCACTGCATTTCCAACCAAACGACCCTCTGAGCGCGCGTCTCGCCGTCGCCTCCTACGCGACTGTGTACTGTCCTGTCGAAGTGTGGTGGTGTTCCCCGACGACCGGTCCTTGCTAGACTGCGTATTCGTGCTGTGTACACGACGTGCGACTGTGTTGACGCGGCCCAGACGTGTTGGCGACGTCACGACGCTCAATCGTTCATCACGCCAACGCAAACACTCAACCGTTCAACAACTGCCGCAGAGAAGACGAGGCGCTGTCCGAGTGGGCACGAGACTCAATCGGCAGCGCGAGCCTGCAGGCGGTGCCTATTTATTTCTTGTTGGCTCGGAAGCTGGTGCCGACGAGGCCGTCCTTCTCGGCGAGGCGGGTGATGCTGTCGTCAGACTCGCCCTACAAACGCACAGGCATCTGAGTTGCAGCTGAGCGGCACTGCTCGCCGTCTGCACAACAACCTGGCGGCGCAGCTCGCCACAGATGGCATAGCGCTTGACCTGTCCGTTCATTCGGCCCGAAATGGGGTCGATCTCGACGAGGTCGAGCTGCACGGAGGCGTTGTCCTTGGCCGACAGAATTCGCGAACTCGCCGAGCTGAACGAACGCGAACGACCCCCACCCCCGTCGTTCTAAATCTAAACCTCCCGGCCCTGGCGCAACGTACCATTTCCGCGGCACGTACAGGTCCACGAACTCGCCTTTCTCGTTCTGCATAGCTCCCAATTTTAACTTCGACTTCAACAAAAAAGAAACCCTTCTCCTTCTTGAGACAATCCGTTTACTTTGCGTTACTTGCGTTAACGTTACACAAAACCTTACGGTGGGTTAATACTTCACTACTGGAAAACACAGCACTTTACTATTGCATTAAGGTACTTCAACTGTATTTACGGTGTTTAAAAAATTCAAACGTGGTAACGAATAAGCGATCGTGGCGGGTGCTCAAAAGACAGTAACTAAGGCTTCGTTCGACACGTATTTGCATGCGATCTGAAGTGTTTGAGTTTGTTATTTCGACATCCAAAGGACAGTCTCGCTAGCGCTTCAAGCAACGAGCAAGTTTGAGGCGGGTTTGACTGAATGAGGGGAACTTTCCAATCGGCTAACGTTGGCATCATCAAGTTTCAGCAACGTCGTAGCCTCCTCGTTTGGGCAGAAAGCAATCTATAGTGTCCGTTGGCTACGAGTGTGGCTCTGGACGCGATTACTTAGTGCGCACACATAAATCCCAACAGGCACCGTAGCGTGTGTGACCCCACGAATGTAGTAGTTGACGTCGGCAAGCGAGCGGCAGCGAGCGAACGCCATCTCGCTCATAGACGTCTTGCGGCGGGCATCTATCTCTCTGCTTCTCTAGGCTCTTTAGGCTTCGCTTAGGCTTATGCTAAGGCGAATCAGTGATCTGTTGCGTTACATTCCGAATTGCTCACACGAAGTTTTGTGCTCCGTCATTTTTAAGCGTAAGATTCATGCAGAACGCAATCTACCGTATTTTTGGTCGTTCGGTAGCGACCATTAAACTGCTGACTTGGAAACCTGTCTGCGAAACCCTGGTTATGCCACTGCCAGTCTTTGTGTATGTTCTTGCCAACCACCTTTACACAACTCGTCAATGAGCGATCCTTGGACAAGGACGTGTTACGTTACACGTCATCCACTGCCGAGTTCATTCACGAATCACGTTGGCGTTCGCACACGCTCTCTTGGGTGAGGCGGCGTTCGCGGGCTCAGGAGGCGCCAAGGCCGTCGACGGGCGCGGCCGAGTCTTCGCTGGGGGTGAGGTCGCAGTCGTCGTCTTCGCTGGGGCTGTCCTCCGTAGTGGTCGTGCCGGTGGCGAGGCCGCGCGGCTGCTCGCTGACGACGACTTCCTTGAGAGTGACCACGACCTCCTTCATGCTGGGCCGTTGCGCCGGCTTGCGCGCCAGGCAGCGGCGCGCGACCGCCGTGACGGGCCAGCGGTCGTCGAGTTCGACGTGCTCTCCCTTACGAACGGAGCCGATGGCCGTCCTCAGCTCCACGCCTTGCCAGGGCCGGCGTCCGTTCTGGAAGATCTCCCAGAGGAGAACGCCGTAGCTGTAGACGTCGCTGGCGAGCGTGAAGCCGGGGTCGAAGCTGGTCAGCGTCTCGGGAGCCATCCACTGGACGGGCCAGTGCTGGCGCGCGAAGTCGGCGCCCTTGGCCTTGTCGACGAACTTGCCGTTGTTGCTCAGGCCGAAGTCGGCGATCTTGAGCCGGTCCTCGGCGTCCAGCAGGCAGTTGCGCGCCGCGACGTCGCGGTGCAGCACCGCCTTCACCGCCAGGTAGCGCAGGCCTCGCGCCGCCTCGAGACAGTAGCGCAGCTTCACCGACTCGTCCATGTCGCGGCCCTCCTTCTCGAGCTTGCCCTACGATCGACTGACCGCGTGCGACGGCGCGCAAGCTGGTCCCTGCGACCGTCGTCGTCCTACCTGTAGAGAACCGTTGGCACAATATTCGAGCACAATCTGCAGCGGGTAGACGTCGGCAGCGATGCCAAAGCAGCCGACGACATGCGGATGGTGGAGATTGAACATGATCTTGGCTTCGCGTATCAGCTCCTGCTTGACTGCTGCCGACTGGCCGTAGTGGTGCTCGCCGGCGACGCGACAGCGCTTGACGGCCACCAGCCTCTGCTTCTCGTCCTCGTCCGTCAGCCACGCCGAGAACACCGTCGCGAACTGGCCTTCACCGAGTTGTCTGTCCAGCTTGAGGCTGCCAGTGGCGATCATGTACTTCGGCTTCTCGATCATTCGAATCAGTCGTAGCCCTAAACGAGGGCAGCGCGCGACTCTCTGGCGCCGCCGGTCGTGGCGCGTCTCTGTCGGTGGCGCACCCGACGGCAGTTGGCCTTTCTTGTAGTAGTGATTGATGAGCTGGACGACGCCGGCGAAGCGTCGCCAGTACTGGTTCAGATAGCACTGACCGCCGGCGAAGTGGACGGGATAGTGGCGGACGCGCGCTTGCCAGCGCGCCGAGAAGTAGATGCGAGCGGGCGCGTCGACAGCTCCTTGAGAAGCGCGCACGAGCCAGTCGCCGTCCTCCTCGAGTAGGGGCTCGACGTCGTCGCGGGGCGCGATGCCGTGGTAGAACAACTGGCGCTCCAGCGCCAAACCACGCCGCCGCCGCTCCCCCCTTCGCCGCGACCACGACGCCATACAGTACAGGACTAGCACTTGGTCTTCTCACAATTTCTGGTTCCCATTAACAAGCCACGCTTACCTTTCTCTTTGCTTTACATAAGATGCTTCACTAAATACAGCACCGTTGCAAACACCACAGACACAACAGTTCTCCTTAGGGCACGCAGCACGCTCGCACACTTGGTCGTGTTGCATTCGGAAAGTCAGTTAATTAAGGATTGCAAATGAGTGGGCGCGCGCCACTCGCTGTGTCACGCCCGGTTCGAGTGCGTCGTCTGCGAGCAACGACCAACTCCACCAACTCCGCCCACGATCTTCTGCGCCGAGAGCAAAGTTTCGCAATAGCTCGTCGACGCGCACCACGATCCTTCGCGAGTTCGAGACGATGTAGGGAAGTTGGCGAGATCGTGGTAGGCCTTGTACAAACTACGTAAAATAAATTTGCATCTTTGTTTAAAAGTCAGTCCGACAGTATTTTCTTGGAGACGACGGTTACGGTGACGGTGACGGGTTTGACAAAGCGGGGGAAAACGGCAGCGGTATTTTAAGAGCGGGCGTCCGCCCACCGGTCGCCGACCGGTCGTCCGCGACCGGGCGGGCGGGCGAGTGCGGAAGCGTATTTCAGAACACCCGCCCGACCGGTCGCTATGCGCTGAGGGAGCGCTCAAAAGAGACCACGTTAAATTCGTACCGTCGCAAAGTTCCTGATTAAACAAATATGGAAGATGTCGTTGTCGACAAATTTTTCGCACTGTATGAAGGTCTCGTGGGCGGCGCTGGTGCTCGCGGAGACGAACTGGGTCTTTATCCGCTAAAATTCCTCAGCTACGTTGGCAAATCGATGGCGAAATGAAACGTGAGAGCCGATCGACGCCAAGTTCTCGCCCGATTCCGAACGAGACGAACGCTCGACAGGCCAGGAAGAACACGTGGCAGCGCGGGCCAACACGCAGATGACGATATTGAAGGAATAAATGGAGAGTTGATCAATTTGATTTGGTTGGTGTTTACGATACGTGCTGTGACTGAATATGTGAATAATTTTATGTTGACGATGTCGTTGTTCTTGCAAATCACACGGCTCAATCAATGTGCGCGCATGATCACACAATTGCATCACTCACAGTGCGCCATCGCGTCACGATTGCAAACAGTGCCCACCATTCTACTCATACTCTTGTCGTGGACAACGTGTTGTCATGCCATTGTTCAACCAGTGGGTGAAGCAGGCTGCAGCAACAGATGCGCAAGTGCAGCAGCCGTCAATCGCGCTTTTCCTTAAAATAAAAAGTTACAAAATTACAAATTTACAATACAAATTAAAAAAGTTACAAAAAAATAAATTCTAACAAAAAACTGAAATTTTTTATGCAACCCTGGCTGCTGAACTGTCGCTAAGGGATCTCGCAGATGTCGATGTCGATTCTCCCAGTCGTCCTCTTTGCCGCTGCTCTCGGAACTACTGACAAAATCCGCCATTTTTTCGCTTTTTTTGCACTGGTGGTCGAGCAAAGAGCACGACCGATTTTTTACTGGTCGCCGACCGCCGCCCGACCACTCGACCGGTCTTAAAATACGATTTTTTTCCAAACGGTTCCAAACGGTCATGGTCATCCGCTGTAGATAGAGCTGTGTCATGTCTCGCTACTTGTATTTCCACAACAAATTGCTCGACGTCTCCAACACTGAGGGCAAGTTGTTGTTGAGCCACCGCGAGAAACTGGCTCGCGCCTTTGGTGTGTATTTGTAGGCTTAAAATGTAGGTTGCGCGAAGTGGCTGTGAAGCGATTATTTTTAGGTTGTTGTTCGTCCGCTAAATCCGTGTCCGAATCTCGTGTCACACAAGCCGTCGCGCACCACCGCTTCCGCCACCTCAATTCACATGGAATTCTAAAATTCTATAGTTTTTGTGTTTGATAGTTTAGAACTAATAACTTTCGTGAGGCGACAACAGAGAGAACAAAAAGCACTAATAACTTTCGAGAGGCGACAAGAGAGACAATAAAAAGGCGTAGATTATAACGCACCCAAATAATTATTTTGTCCCCTTCCAGACTCGTCCCCTTCCCCTTCCAGATCCGTTTTCCCCAAAGCGGCAGTGACAGAGCAGTGCGCTCGAAGGGGAATTCCCGATCCATATGCACCATATGCACCATATGCACCATATGCACGGGGCCTTTGTTATTTCGATGCGACATTTTTCTCTCTTGTCTCTCCGTCTCGCATATCTCTAAACCGGGGGGGGGGGTTATCGGGTGACCGAAGGCAACCGCCACTTTTATCTGTCTGTCCGTGTGCACGTGCGTGCGCGTGCGCGTGTACGTGCATGTGCGCGTGCACGTGGGCATGCGCGTGTGAGCGTGCGTGCGCGTGTGCAAGTGCATGTGGGTGTGCGTGCACGTATGCGCGCGTGCACGTGCCTTTGTGTGCGCGCATGTCTGTGCATGTGCGGGTGCGCGTGTACGTGCATGTGTGCGTGTGCGTGCACGCGTGCGCGCGCGTTCATGTGCCTGTGCGCGCGCGCGTGCGCGTGTGCTGCCTAAGCCTGAGCAAAGCCTAAGCCTGAGCGAAGCCTAAGCCTAAGCAAAAGCCTAAGCCTAAGCCTAAGCCTAAGCCTGAGCAAAGCCTAAGCCTGAGCGAAGCCTAAGCCTAAGCAAAAGCCTAAGCCTAAGCCTAAGCCTAAACCTAAGCCTGAGCAAAGCCTAAGCCTGAGCGAAGCCTAAGCCTAAGCAAAAGCCTAAGCCTAAGCGAAAGCCTAAGCCTAAGGTCATCCTAAGCCTAACCCTAAGCCTAAGCAAAAACTTAATACAAACAAAAAATTAATGTCGCATCTAAAAGCTGTAATGGAGAGACAAGAGAAAAAATGTCGCACCGCAATAACGAAGGCCCCGTGCATATGGTGCATATGGTGCATATGGTGCATATGGATCGGTTATTACCGCTCGAAGCGGCGGACGCGTGGACGGAGAGGAGGAGAGAGAAATGGCGACTGTGGTGGAGAAGACGATGGAGAAGTTTGACGAGGTGAAGAGCAAGCTGGGCCGTCACCTAGGCACCCCAATGCGTCTGCGCGACCTCATCCGACAAGTGCGCGCGGCGCGCACAGCGGCGGAAGAGCGCGCCGTGGTGCAAAAGGAGTGCGCGGCCATCCGGGAGGGCTTCCGCGAGGAGGACAGCGTGTGGAAGTGCCGCAACATCGCCAAGCTGCTCTACATTCACATGCTCGGCTATCCCGCGCACTTTGGCCAAGTGGAGTGCATGAAACTCGCTTCGGGGCCCAAGTTCACCGACAAACGCATCGGCTACTTGGGCGCGATGCTGCTGCTCGACGAGCGCCAGGAGGTCCACCTGTTGGTCACGAATTCGTTGAAAAAGTCCGCTCGCGTCGCGTCTCAGCCTCAGCTTGGGTCGATTCCGTTCAGTGGACTCCTTTTAGTGACTTGAACTCGTCGACGCAGTTCGTGGTGGGACAGGCGCTGTGCACGCTCGGCTCCATCTGTTCGGCGGAGATGTGTCGCGACCTGGCGGGCGAGATCGAGCGCCTCGTCAAGTCCTCCAATACGTACATTAAGAAGAAGGTGGGTGAACTGGCGAGTGAGGAGTGGCAAATGAGTCGAGGACTCTGACGGACTGTGCGCGCGTGTTAAGGCGGTGCTGTGCGCGTTCCGTATCGTGCGCAAGGTGCCCGACCTCATGGAGATGTTCATCCCATGCACGCGCTCCCTGCTCGCCGAGAAGAACCACGGCGTCCTCGTCGGCGCCGTCACGCTCGTCACGGAGATGTGCGAGCGGAGCGTCGACGTGCAGACCCACTTTAAGAAGGTCCCTTACTTGCCCCCCCCCCAAGGCTGCGCTGCTGACGGGGGGGGGGGGGGTTTTTGTCGCTGGGGGTGGCGGGTTTGTTCCTGTTTCAGATGATGCCGAACCTGGTGCGCATGCTGGCAAGAACGCGCTCCGTGATGGTAGGGAGCAAAAAAAAGCGCCGAGGAAAAGGTGATTTTTTGGTCGGGCGGTGTGGGGGGTAATAGGGGCGGAGGGGGGAGTTTTGGATTTGGAGAAATGTCGGGCTACTCGCCCGAAAACGCCGGGGAAGTATGAGAAACACAATTCAGCCATAGGGGGTAACCTGCAGTCAGTGCAGGGGGGGGGGGGGGGATTGACGGGGGGGGGGGGGGGTGGTCCTCTTTTTGTGCGGCATCAGCGAAGCGCGGGGGGGGGGGCCCTACCTACACCTTACCCAGTTACACCCCCCCCCCCGGGCTGCGCTGCTGCGTCTTGTTGGATGGCCGGCCTGCGGGGGCTGCAAGATTTGCTCGGGGGGCTCGCCCCCGGGGCGCGACGCCCCCGGAACAGGGGCCCCCTTCTACAGGTGGGCGCCGCGTCGTGATGCGTTCGCGTCGACAGCGCCTCCTTGGACTTCTGCTCTCATTTGAAGGTGAAGATCCTTCGCCTGCTGCAACTGCTGGGCAAGGACGACGCGGAGACGAGCGAAGCGATGAACGACATTCTCGCGCAGGCTCGTGACCACCGCGCTCCATGTACGCGCGCGAGCGCGCGCCGTCCGCATTGCAGGTGGCGACGAACACGGAGACGAGCAAGAACGTGGGCAACGCGATCCTCTACCAGACCGTGCTCACGATCATGGACATCGAGTCCGAGAGCGGACTCCGCGTGCTCGCCGTCAACATTCTCGGCCGCTTCCTCCTCAACCCAGACAAGAACATACGGTAGGCGGGCGCTCCCTGTCTGCATAGCTGCGCGCGAGGGGAGGCGTCGAGAGCTGCGTTGGTGGCCGCAGCTACGTCTCTCTGAACACGCTGCTGAAGACGGTGTCGGTGGACTACAGCGCGGTGCAGCGGCACCGTACGACGGTGGTGGAGTGTCTGCGCGAGGCGGACGTCTCCATCCGGCGCCGGGCCATGGAGCTCTGCTTCGCGCTCGTCAACGACACGAACATCCGGAGCATGACCAAGGAGCTGCTGCTCTTCCTCGAGACCGCCGACCCCGACTTCAAGGCGCTTTGCTCCTCCAAGATGTACGTCGCCACCGAGCGCTTCTCCCCCGACGCGCGCTGGCACCTCGACACCATGGTCACCGTCTTGCGACTCGTGCGTCCCCAAGCCCGCAGTCTTCGTCCCGTGCCCGCCGTGGCGCCGCGTGCCGACGTCACCGTCCACCTTAGGCGGGCAACCACGTGCCGGACGAGGTCGTCAGCTCCGTAATCCAGATGATCAGCTCCCGGCCCGACCTCCAGCGCTACGCCAGCCGCCAGCTCTACCGCGCCGCCGCCTCGGCGGCGCAGGAGCAGCTCGAGACGCAGCCCCTACTGCAGGTCGCCTTCTGGGCCATCGGAGAGTTTGGCGACCTCCTGGCCGACGTCGACGAGGAGGACGTCGACAGCGCCCCCGTGCGTCTCTCCACACCCCCCCCCCCCCCACACCCTTTCGTGTCGGAGACGCGGCGTCGATGCGGCCGCTCAGATTGTCGAAGGCGACGTGCTGTCGCTGGCGGAGCGCATCCTCTGCAGCACGCTTTCCAATGTCGTCACCAAAGAATACGTTCTCATCGCGCTAGCCAAACTGGCCACCCGGTTGACTGGCAGCAAGTACATCTGTAGAGCGCTTTCGGTGCCCTCTGACAATTGACATGGCACCTCGTTCAGCGGCCCAATTCAAAGTCTCGTTCAACGACACGGCACGAGCACGCACTTGGAGTTGCAGCAGCGCTCCGTCGAGTTTTACAATCTGCTGAACATGAGCGACAGCTTAAAGTGAGCGGGTCTAGCTCGGCTGTTCGGATAGAGGGAGGAGAGAGAGTGGTCGCCCTCAGACACGGCCTTCTGGAGCGTATGCCCGCCATTTCGTCGCGGACCCTCCACGCGGCCGCTCAACCCATCGAGGACAGTGGAGGCGCGCCGGAGGAGGAGGAGTCGGCGGGCGCGCTGCTGCTGGCGAACGGGGACGCGAGCGCGCCCACCGACGCCCACGTCCCGAGCGTCGTCAACATCCTCGACGACGTCCTCGACCACCGTCTCCCCCTTCCCACCGCGACCGCCCTGCCGCCTGCCGCCGTCGACAACGCCTCTTCTCTGAACGATGTGCTGGGCGGCTTGAGCTTAGCCAATGGTACTTGCTATCTACCCGTGTGTCCGCTCGGCGCCCTTTGATCGATTTCGTTCGCGCAGACGTGGGTGGGCCCTCGGCGCCCGTTGCCGATCCACTGGAGGACATTTTCGGACTAGTCTCGGCGAGGGAAGCGGCTCCGCCTGCTGCAGAAGCCTTGCGGTCGATGGTGGCGCTCGAGCACGCCTGCGGCCTCGTGGTCACGTTCAACTTTGACAGGGCGCCAGCGCCTGACATGCCCGCCGTCGTCCGCATGTCCGCCTCCAACAGCGGAACGTCCGCTCTGGACCAGTTCGACCTGCAAGCGGCCGTCACGAAGGTACAGTTGCTCGTCGCACTCTCTTCTCCTCCTCCTGGCCGTCGTCGGCAACTTTGCGGCACCATTTCAGGCATTTCAAGTGGAGCTGCTGCCGCCATCCGCGACCCTGCTGCCGGCGAAGCAATCTAGCGCGCTGACGCAGCTGCTCAAGGTCAAGCGACTCACCGCCGGACAGCCCGTGCGTCGGTGTCGACGGCGCCTGTCGTGCAAGCGCCGCTCTAACGTGGCGCCTTCCTTCAGTTGAGGATGCGGCTCAAAGCCTCCTTCGTGGCCGATGGCCAACCGGTGGTTGCCATGGCCGAGCTGAACGACTTCCCGGCCCTTTGGTAGGCGGGCGGCCGCCTCCTCACCCCCACCACCCCACCCGTCGCCCAAGGCGCCCCCAAGTCGGATTCGGCTCACCATTTCGCTTGTGTGCCGCGCCAACTTTGCGACGGCGGATCAGACGAAGCGCAAGGTGTTGTGCGTGTCCCGCGCCTGCTACTATAGGGTGTTTTTTTTAAATTATCACATTTCTTTTTTGAATAACTTTTGTTTCTTTAGTCGGATTGTTATCAAATTTGGAACACTTATACTCAAGACTTTGGGATTTTGTCTGAAAGAAGAATGGTCGAATTCGGTTGAGGATTCCGAGAGTTATGGCGCTCCAAATCAGATGTCGCTTTTTGGGCAGATTTCACATGGCGAACAACCTGGGCCATTGGGTTGGTATGGAGTGGGGGAGGGCAGATGGAGAGGGGGCGGTTTCAGTCGAGCAGCAGCAGAGAATACTGTTCGCCGACCGTATTAGACGAGCTGCGCCAGCCAAAAGAAAAGTTTGGCGTTTGAAATTTGCCATACAGTACTGGATAATTACGATACAAACGGTTTAGTTTGTAAAATCTGCCCAAAAAGAGACATCTGATTTGGAGCGCCATAACTCTCGGAATCCTCAACCGAATTCGACGATTCTTTTTTCAGAGAAAATCCCAAAGTCTTAAGTATAAGTGTTCCAAATTTCATAACAATCCGACAAAGGAAACGAAAGCTATTCAAAAAAGAAATGTGATAATTTAAAAAAAACACCCTTTATGTCTATGTTCTTTGGTAACCCATTCGTGGAGAAAGTGCTGTCTGTCAGTGTGCGCCGGTCACGGCCGGCCTTTGTCACGCCGATCCGGTCGTCTCGTCCGCGGTCCGCTTGTTCCTCGCGTCGTATACCTGTTGACTGGGCGTCGCGCGCAATCGCGTCGGCGGCGTCCCCGCAGTCGCCTACTGCTGGCAGCGCTCGCGACTCCCGAGAGTAAAGCGTTCCACACTGACGGCCGTATCGACTGTCTGAGTGTCGACGCGGGTTACTCGAAGCGTCGTGATTGGGCGTGGTAGACGAGTTCGTTGACAGTCGTCGAGAGATGGCCGACTGCGCCAGCGACGCGTCCGAGTGCTCGGAGCTGGCGACGGCGGCGGGAGGGCGGAGGGCGGCGGCGGTGGAGGACGCGCTCGACGAGGAGTTGGAGGGCGACGGCTGGAAGGCGCGCGGCGACCGCCGGCCCGACGAGCGCCGCAGGCCCTTCAACAGACCCACCGTCATGCAGGTTCTCAGGGGCCTACCCATACTGCTACGGTACGCGAGCGTGCCGCCGCGCGCCAACCCCACCCCCCCCCCCCCGTTGACTTCTTCGCCTCTTTAGCTATTTTGTCTTCTTTATGAGACGACTACGGACCCGCAACGACATATTCATCAACGGATTCCAGCCGTGGAGCCATAAGCCACACTACGGTAAGGGAAAGCAACCGGATTTGTCATGACGAAAGCGTTCGGACCAACGTATTTCGCAGGAGTGCCATGCGGTACCATCGGCAGCGGCAGTATCGGACGCGACTTCCGCGGCGGCTTCTGCAAGTTCGGTCTGCGGCCGGCGCGCATCGAGCACAACGTGGGCGTCGAGCCGGCTGATCAAGTAGAATTTTCATTCTTGAAGAAAGAAGCGAAACTTTGGCGAGCTAACTGACTCTCGCAGTTTATTCTGACGGTTCGGCGACGTCGGGACGGCGCGTCGGAGAGCTCGCCCTTCGAGACGGTCTATCAGAAGGTGTTGTGCGCCTACGCGGTGAAGCGGCGCTGCCTCGGCGTGGCCGGCGGCTCAGCCGCCATGCGCGCCTGGGAGTTCGACTTTCCCGAGGCCGACATCTCCTACCGCGGCCTCTATCCGCGCAGCTGGACGCGCTACCGGATTCCCTCGCTGCAGCTCACGCTTTTCTGCCGCCAGATCTCGCCCGTCATCCCCCACGACTACAAGGTGCGCGTCTGCATCTGCGCGATGGCCGAGCCCCGCGGCTGGATGGAGAGCGGCGACTTGCTTGGCTCTCGCAGGAGTCGAGTCTGCCGGCCACCGTCTTCGTCTGGCACGTGCGCAACGAGGGCGCGCAGGAGACGGAGGTGAGTCTGACGTTCGCCTTCCGCAACGGCACGGGCGACGGCCGCTGGAAGCGCGAGGCCCACTGCGTCGCCGACTCCTTCGCCTTCGACGCCCACGACGACGGCGGCACCGAGCAGGCGGTCGAGGGCGTCTGCCTCCGCCACACCATCGACTCCATGCCCTGCACCTACGGACTCGCCACCACCAACAAGGTGACCCTCCTCCGCCAACTGAGCGTTGGCGTCCTCTCAGTTGCATGGCTCGTTTCTAGGCGACGAACAGCGTGTCGACTTGTCTCTACTTCAACCCTTCGGGCTCCGGACGCAAACTTTGGATGGACCTTTGGAACGACGGCGAACTGAAACACTCCGGCAAGACCGACTCCGCCCGCCCGGCGGAATCGCTGTTGCGCACGCATGCTTTTGCTGTTCAGGCGATGAGATGCGTTCTGGCAGCGTTCGCGAGATGGGTGTCGCCGTGTGCAACAAGGTGCGCGTGCCCGCCGGCCGGACGACGCAGCTGGAGTTCGCGCTCGTCTGGGACATGCCCATCATTCACTTCGGCAAGAGGGGACGCAAGTACAAGCGGTGCGTGCCTGTCTCCGAGGGGGGGGGCAGGGTAGAGGTAGGAGGCATTGCGTGTGTGTTGGCGACGCAGACGGTACACGCGCTGGTTCGGCTCGCGCTGCGACGCGGGTCCGCAGCTGTGCCGGCACGCGCTGTCCGCGTACGCGGCTTGGGAGGAGAAGATCGCCGCCTGGCAGCGGCCCGTGCTCGAGCACGACGCGCTGCCGCGCTGGTACAAGGCGGCGCTGTTCAACGAGCTCTACTTCATCACGGACGGCGGCAGCATCTGGGTGGAGTTCGACGAGGACTGGCTAGAGCAGGAGAGCCAGCTCAGCGCCTACAGCGCCGCCCTCATGCGCCAGCACGGCCGATTCGGATACCTCGAGTGTACGCACGCTGCAACTCGGCGCTTTCGACGCCAAAGTCCCCTCGGACCTTTCAGCGTGGGAGTACCGCATGATCACCACCTACGACGTCCACTTCTACGCGTCCTTTGCGCTCGCGCAGCTCTGGCCCCGTCTCGAGCACTGCGTCCAGTCGGAATACAGTACGTTCCCTTAGGCCACGCCCCCCTGCGCCTTGTGTTCTGCGCCAGCCACTCGTCGCCTCACCTCAGCCGACTATGTCTTCCTCTCGAACGTCAAGAGCGTCAAGTACCACTCGAACGGCCTGCGGAGCGCCAACAAGACCGCGTCCCGCGTGCCCCACGACTTGGGCAATCCAGGTTGCCTCTCGTCTACGCTCTCCGCCCGCCCCCCCCCCCCCCAAGACAATGACTCCGCCGCATTGCATCTACCCACCGGCGTTGGTCGCGCCGTTGCAGCGGACGACCCGTGGCTGATGACAAATGCCTACCTCATGCACGACACTGCCGGCTGGAAAGATCTGAATCTCAAGTTTATTCTGACGACCTATCGCGACTACCTGCACGTCATGGGCGAGGACAAGGAGTTCCTCCGCATGGCCTGGCCCGCCTGCCAGGTGAGTCGTCGCCGCCGTGGCCGGCCCCCCCCCCCCCTCACCGGACACACGCACCGCAACGCACCATATATATGGCGACGGTAGGCGCTGATCGCGGAAGGCCTTGAGAAGTGGGATCGTAACGGCGACTGCCTCATCGAGAACGGCGGCTCGGCGGACCAGACGTACGACAACTGGACGATGAAGGGCGTGAGCGCCTACTGCGGCGGCCTCTGGCTGGCGGCGCTGCGCGTGTGCGAGGCGATCGCGGAGATCTTCGGCGAGCGCGACAAGGCGCGCTTCTACCACGACACGCTCGTCTGGGCCCGCCGCTCCTACGAGGAGCGCCTCTGGACCGAGAACCGCGCCGGCGCCTACTACAAGTTCGACGAGCTCTCCGGCAGCGCCGACTCCATCATGGCCGACCAGCTCTGCGGACTCTGGTTCCTCGACGCCACCGCCCCTGCGCAGGCCCGACAGGCCAGTGCGCGTGCGCGCACGCGCAACTTCGATCGCGCCCTCCCTCCCGCCCGATCGCCGCGCTGCCTGCTCTTCAGCTGCTGCCCCGGGAGCGCGTGAGCCTCGCGCTCGACACCATCTACCGCATGAACGTGCTCGGCTTCGCGGGCGGCCGGATGGGCGCCGTGAACGGCATGCGGCCCGACGGCAACAAGGATCGCGCCTGCGTCCAGAGCGACGAAGTCTGGACGGGCGTCACCTACGCGCTCGCCGCCTATCTCATTCAGCAGGTGCGCACCGCAGCCGCTGCGGCCTGCGCCAAGCGCGTGCGTAGGTGCGAGCGAGGACGCGGCGGGCGGGGCTGGCTGTGTGTCTAGGGCAAGGTGGCCGAGGGCCTGCGGACGGCGAGCGGCGTCTACGAGACGTGCTTCGAGCGCTGCGGCCTGCAGTACCAGACGCCCGAGGCGATCTACGAGCACCGCTTCTACCGCGCCATTGGCTACATGCGCCCCCTGTCGATTTGGGCCATCCAGTGGGCGCTCGAGAAACGCCACGGCTTCCCCGCGCTCGACGCCGCTCTTTTCCCGCTCGTCCCCGACCAGGGCACGCCGTCGCGCGTCCACTCTTTGTCCTCCGCCTCCTCCTCCTCCAACTCTTCCACGTCATCAGGCAAGAATTAGGCGGACGGCCGCCCAAAGATACGCGTCTTCCACCTTCCGCTGAGCTGTTCCTACGCCTTCCTCCGTTGCGGCGCGTACGTGCGCGTCCACACTTGTCTTGTCCGCGCGTTCGCTTCGTCCTCGAATGCACCGGATCCGCTCGCTACGGTTGTCTTCGTCTTTGCTACGCGAACTCCACCCCAGAGCCCATAG
>JASAMY010003068.1:0-38204 GCA_030248085.1 Paralinhomoeus sp. GSCO2_6 | reverse complement strand
CGATGTCGATGAATCGATGAACGCGCAACCAAGTCAATGCCGAAGTAATGTTTGCACAACAGTTGCGCGGCTGCATTGCACTAGATGGTTGGCTATAGAGATGGGGAGGGGTATCCCGAAAATCCCGATTTTGTTTCGGGATTAGGTAGCCCAGGGGGAGGGTAATCCCGAAAGTCTTTCGGGATAGGGTCTTACAGGGGAGGGGTACACCGACCGACAGGTGGAAGGTGGTGCGCTCCGTCTCGAGGCGCCCCGACACCACCAGCTACTCCATGCTCGTCGAGGACGCCTCCTACGCCGTCCTCTGCGCCAACAACATGCAGGTCTGGTTCGAGACGGGGCTGGTTCAGCTGGCCTCGGCCGAACGCCGCAAGGAGCAGCAGCAGGCAAAGGCCGCCGCAGCGGAGCAGCTGGAAGAGGACGCCCTCTTGGGGGTCGCGCCCCCAGCGACCTCGGAGGAGGACGCCCTGGTGGCCTCCACCGGGGCCCTGCAAGTGGCCGACAAGGACACCACGCCGTCCGCGGTGGCCGACGAGGCCGACGTGGACGACGAGGTGTCGCCCGACTTCTAGGACGGACGCGGCCCCGAAAGGGGTGGCGTCCGCGGACGCGGCCCCGAAAGGGGTGGCGTCTGACTACTAACCCTAACACTAGGTGAGCAACGTGCTGTCTGCCTGCCTAGTCAATTTCCATCCTTGGGCGGCAGGCTATTCCTGTTTCCCTGGCTGATGGACCTCTTTCTGGGCAGTCAAATGCCCACCCCAATCTTCACCCAACGGCAGATCTCGTACCTGTCTCTGTGGGGTGAAACGTTCATCTATTTTTTCGGCTGATAGAGAGTTTATAGCGCCCAAGCGCGGACGCTCTCTGCTCTGACGTCGGCCGCTCCCATGGACGACGCCGGAGCCGGCCTCAGGAAAGAAGAAGAAGAAGGGGAGGGGTATACCCCCCCTATACCACCCCATGGGCAGGTATGCTCCTTCCCCCCTAAATCTGAGCTGACAGGAGGGGGAGACCCCCCTCTCCCCCCCTTCTGGATCCGCTAGTGAGGACATGGTAGATAAATTTATAGGAAAGTAATGTTAACTTGAAGTAGCCATTTTTTTGCTCAGGGTGGGTTAAATAAAATAGAATATGAACAGTTTCTCATGGGTTGTTGCTTGTTATAGTACGGATACCATGTGTTCCCAAATGCTGTGCAAAGAGAAAAAAGAATGAGGAAAGGTTTCAAAACAAGATCAATAAACAAAAATTATTTACTCTAGTTCCAGCTTCCGCATCCTCTTTCGCTGGCGGTACAACTTGCGCTTGATCCTTTTTTTTTCTTTCTTCAGTTCCTGTAGCTCGTCCTTCATCGCGGCCGCTTCTTGCTGAATGTCACTTTTCATAGTCGGAACATGTTTTTATGCTCGGCTCATTAGGGGGAGAAGAGGAGACGGAGTTAGAGGAAGGGGAAGCAACGCGCGGACAAAATACTAGACAATTGTTCATCCCAAAAATCTCGATTTACCCACGCCCTCCGTTCGAAAAATTCGGCGATTTACTCCACCCCTGACGCAAGCACCTATGAGACACTGAACACACTAAACTGCGACTTGAAACACAAAATGCGGGTTCATCCCATCCAGTACCTGACGCAGCTGCTCCACTTGGTCACGCCGCATGTACAACGCGAGGAACGAGGATGCGTCGTTCCAGCTCTTCCTAAAAAAAACACCTTTGCTGTGCAGAACCAAAGCGAAACACGAGAAAAACTAGCGCACTGCCATCTCAATCGTAGCCGACCGGTGACGCTGCGCTGCGGAGTGGAAGACGCGCTGCGGACTCTGCAAAATTCTGAGAAAGAAATATTCTGGGATCTTGAAATAGCGCGGTTTTGAAGCTCGGGTTCAAAATTTAAAAGCAGTTGATACAGTAGTGCTTAACAGACGCTGGTTTTTCAACTTGTACCGGCTTTGCAATAAAACAGCAAAGCACCGTAACCTCTTGTCCGTGCGTCCTCCGTAACCTCCGTAAATGTCCGTGCGTCCGTGCGTCCGTGCGGTCCAAAATAAAGCCTACCCATCGCTCCCAAAGATAAAGTTTTAGATTGTAACCTAAATAGAAACTAAAAGTACATATATAAATGTCCGTGCGTCCGTGCGTCCGTGCGGTCCAAAATAAAGCCTACCCATCGCTCCCAAAGATAAAGTCTTAGATTGTAACCTAAATAGAAACTAAAAGTACATATATAAATGTCCGTGCGTCCGTGCGTCCGTGCGGTCAAAAATAAAGCCTACCCATCCCTCCCAAAGATAAAGTTTTAGATTGTAACCTAAATAGAAACTAAAAGTACATATGTAAATGTCCGTGCGTCCGTGCGTCCGTGCGGTCCAAAATAAAGCCTACCCATCGCTCCCAAAGATAAAGTTTTAGATTGTAATCTAAATAGAAACTATAGTACATATATAAATGTCCGTGCGTCCGTGCGTCCGTGCGGTCCAAAATAAAGCCTACCCATCGCTCCCAAAGATAAAGTTTTAGATTGTAACCTAAATAGATACTAAAAGTACATATATAAATGTCCGTGCGTCCGTGCGTCCGTGCGGTCCAAAATAAAGCCTACCCATCCCTCCCAAAGATAAAGTTTTAGATTGTAACCTAAATTTATCGCCAGCAGCTAAAGTTGTGTTAGTGACATCAAAACGCACGCACGCATGCGCGCGGATGCGCGCATGCACGGGCGCGCATGTACGCACGGACGCGCGCAGATGCACGCACGCAAGCCAGGCAGCAGTCATGCACGCGCGCATGCAAGCAAGCACGCACGCACTCAGGCACGAATGCAGGCACGTTCGCACGCAGACAGGCACGCACGCACGCAAAAGTGTCCGTATGCCTAGGTATTTGAGCGTCGGCAGAAGACAGAGGCGCTCAGGATACGGACACTTTTGCGGTACACATCCGACAGGCTGGATGTGTACCGCAAAAGTGTCCGTATCCCTAGGTATTTGAGCGTCGCCAGAAGAGAGAGACGCTCAGGATACGGACACTTTTGCGGTACACATCCGACAGGCTGGATGTGTACCGCAAAAGTGTCCGCAGTCGAGTAGAGGACGAGACGTTTCAAAAAGTGCGTTTTGGATGTGTACCGCAAAAGTGTCCGTCATAAATACTTAGTTAAAATAGATGGGGTCCCAAACTATACTCCTGGGTCGGTGAAATGCCAAAAGGGGAATGACGAATGGAGCCAGTCCCGCATGTATGCCTGTACATCACTAACTGTAGCGGCAATCCGCATGTCACAAATGTTAGCAAGGTGCCGATTATTCTGTGCCAAGTTGATTGATGGTAATGGCCAGAAATATGAGACGTGAAAGGATTGCTGTTGCGTTTTGGCTGAGTGAGATGGCTCGCACAAAAAAAATGCCGAATATGTGTCATGTTGCTGTGTTTGGTTCAGTTTTTATACACGGTTTGTTCAAACTGAAGTTGATCAGCTGCAAAGCAATGATGCATGCCTTAATTAATACCCCTCTTTTTCAAACTGGACTTCAACAAAAGAGCGTCACATATTCACCTTTTTTTTAATACAGTGTTTTTCGTAAGACGAACATCAATACGTAAAACCTAGGCACGCACGCACGCACGCGTTGGGCGTTACTTGCCGTATATGGCTTGACGTATATGCGCGTACCATGGCGCGGTCGAATCCACTCAACGCCAAGATGTTTTGAGGGGGGGGGGGGTGAATTGCTGTACGCAAATGCATACAGTAATGATGATACATTTTGTGAGTGTGCGTGCATGCACATACAGTTGTGCTATGTTACTGGTCATAGCATAGTGATGTAAAGTATGAAAATGATCCCTATGACTGGTCGGTCAACTTTTGTGTTTTAGCTGAAGTGATCCGACATACCCACATCGAGTTTTTTATGAAGCAGCACTATTTTGGAGGGGGCTCTATTGGAGAATGTACGGTATTCTTTTGCGCAGTAGCTTTGATAAGCAACCGTTCAGGTATTGTATATCACAAATCCTCCAAAGAACACACTCCGTCCCCCTCCAATGAACGCCCCGCATTGAGGGTTGTAGGTTTGAACAAACACCCCTCTTCAAAACACCGCACCCACGCACAGGGGCGACGTGCTTTTGAAAACAGTATGCACTGATTTGTTGGTCAAAACTGGTATTGAGCGGATTGCATGAAAGTTTGCGACTGCCGCAGCTCAATGGCGCGATCGTAAGATTGCAGTTGCGATCGAGCCTCTCTCGCAGCGCTTGTTACATAAACGCGATCGCAAGTTGCGAGAGTCGTAGACAGACCGCGACTATCGCAAAAGTAGTTGCGATTGCGCTCAAAAACTACGAAAACATCTGTTTTTTTAAGAGAATTTGATGTTTTAGCCGTTTATTAACCGAGAGAACGCATTGAAGTGTGGAATATGCATGCAGAAATGTGTATGGAAGTTTGAAAGTGCATAAATAAATATGATGTAGATAAATGGATATTTGATGGTGCGCGCACGCAAGGCCCTCCAACGCCACACTTTGATTTCACCGATTTTCCGAACAGATTTTCATGGCAAATCGCGCGCAACCGACTTCTTTCGTCGCTACCTGCCTACCTACCTAATATACTTCGATCAGTTCGATTTGGAGTCGTACACACACTTTCAACTTCGCTTGCTCGGAATCCGAGCAAGCGAAGCCTCGGATGTGGCTGTTGTCGTCGACCAGCACTCCTCCAGACGCGCTTCGTGGCGACGTCACAAGCCGCCGCCTAAGCGCCTAAAACGAAGCCGCCTAAGCAGAGCGCTCACCAGCATTTCTTGCAAGTGCCCATAATTTTGCTTGCTCCTCACACCATCACCTCACGAGTTCGGATGGCTTTTCGGTGAGGGTTGGGAGGGGGGGGGGGGGGTGCTTATCATAATGGGTGCTGATCATCATGCCTGTAACCACCCATCCCACCGACCTCCCTCTGCGCGCGCTGTCCTCTCCGCGCCGTCCTCCCGCCCGTTTGCCAATCTGTGTGTACGCATTGTAAACCCGCAACCGGGCCTGGCCGAGAGTTGGGGCAGATTTTTATAAGTGCTGATTGGTCCAAAAGACACGGGGGGGGAAGGGCTGGGGGTTTCAATCGAGGGGGTTCTAGAGCCATCCTGGGTAAAATGTCCGGTATCGGAAATTTTGGAGGGGGGGGGGGTTGTCGAAATGGAATATTTCGGAAGATGGAGCGCATAGCATATTCAAAAATCGGTGGGGAAATGCAGAAGTTATGAGCCTGCCGGGCAGCGCATGGCCTAGTGGCAAAAAACCGGCCTCTTGCTTGCAAGGTCCTGGGTTCGATTCTTGATGGCGCCACTAGATCGAGGACTAGCGATGTCACCAAAAATTGCTGATGAATTATTTTTTTAATTTTTCACTATTAAAAAATTCCAAATAATTTTTTATTTAATTTTTAATTATTAAAATATTCGAAATGATTTTTTATTTAATTTTTAAAAGTTAAAGAATTCTCAAGAATTATTTAAATTATTTAATTAACTAAATTTTTAACTGGGTATTTTTAAAGTGTGCATTTGGGCTGCATGTACATACTTCTGTGGTAGCATGCATGCATGCAAGAATGCAACAAATCCATGCCTGTCACCTTGGGGCTCCTGTGAGGTCATCTACTGTAAGGTGGATGACCCCAGTACACCTTCTTCAAGAGCAAGCAAATCTTGATATGAAGTGGACTCCTACACATTGAAGAGAAGAGAAGTATCTGATGCGGTGCGCGCATGGCAATGCACTATGCATGTCACGTCTCAATGAAGTAGACCCTTGAATTAAACTGCTGAGCGAACTTTGAATTTACCAATGTGTCAATTGAGCTGTAAGACGAGGCTGAGTGTGAGATGGGGACTTAGGATTTGTGATAGAGAGTTTTTGTGGCTACTTACGCGCACAATGTTGCGCACACTCTCACACACTCACTCACTCTTACTGTCGAGCACACAGATTACTTCATTATACCCGATTAAGTTCAATGTACAGCGTCATATGTCATGTTCTAAGAACACCACTTCCTTCCATTCCAATGTTTGCAATGGATCAGTCCATTCTAAAACCTACTGAAATGATTACAAATGAACACACCCTCCACTGAGTGTGACAGGACTGAAAGGAAAGACAATAAATTTGATGGCAACAAAATACCATTGATGATATGGTTGTAGAGGTAGACACCACTAATCGATGGGAAAAGACAAACTTGCCATGCACTACTTGAAAAGTCTGTTAAAAAATCAATTTTTTAAGCGTGTAATTAAAAAATTGTTAAAAAAATATTGCCAAGAATTATTTATTTAATTTTTAACTTTTAAAAAATTCCAAATAATTATTTATTTAATTTTTAATAAAAAATTCTGCATATCAGAATTATTTTTTTAACAATTTTTGTTTTTTAATGTACTTAAAATATTATTTTGAATTATTTAATTAATTAAATTTTTATTTTTGGTGACATCGCTATCGAGGACATCCCTTTCCATGGATTTTCTCGTGTCATCGCTGCCCTAGATTACAGATGACGTTCTTCCGAAAGTCTTCGGCTATTTATACGGCAGTAGACGGGAAGGCGTCATGGAGATGGGTAGGCTAAATGGGCCATTGACTGCCTCCTAGCGTCGCCCCAAATCCAACAACAACATATGAGCCTGCCAAACCGGCATGATGATGTGCAACTTTTGAACTTACACATTTGGCTGAGTGTGTGCAAAGCACAAATGTAACTTGGTTGGGTGGCCGTTATTTGTGGAGTAGGTCGCAAGAATTTTTCAGTCAAGTGAATTCCACCCCATCAGACAACATTCCAGAACTGTAAGAGTGCCCCAGTCACAGTGACAGTTCCAAAACAATGAGCAGAGGTTGTTAATTAAATTTTGATATATATACGCAGGGTAAGGTGTCAAAATATGAATAGATCGAATTCAAAATAGAACGAAGTTGGAGCTTGGGTGCAAAGCCGATCTTGTAAGCAGTTGTTGCTCCAACCGGCATCCCACTGAGTCCTTGTGTCCTGAATGACCAGCACAGCAGAAAAACAGAAGACAGAAAATCAGACGAATTAAATTAACTTTTAATCCAAACTGTAACCTAGGGCGTTTCGGTCCCTCAACCACTAGACGCCCGAGCTGGCGGGACCTCCTCAGTAGTGACCAGCTCTTTTCTACCAACTACCTAGCAAATTAGAAAGAAATAATAATACAAGTATCTAGGCAAAATAAAATTTAATAAAATTAAAACTTAACTTGCGAACGTCCGAAATTGCGGATGCGGTAACGTTCTCGCCCATCCTTGCTTGTTTATTAGCTGCTGCCTTGGCTCGACTGATCTTCAACAGCCATCTTTTTCATTATTCGCTGCCAACCCACGACCATTCAATTTTTAAATACTGTTCAGTTCGATCCCGAAACTTCGAGTAGGTATTTGTTTTGCGCTCAGAAAGACGTGAATACCACAGTAATGAGCGCAAACAGTTTTTATTGCTCAAGTACGAATGAGTACTGTATTAGTTAGCGGAATTATTTTGCAATGCTTTTGTATACAGGGAACCAATTGCTAGCGTAAATACCTAGTCTACCCATATTGGCAATGTTTCTTTTTGTATAATTTCGAAAAACCTTTTTAAAAATGCCAAGTGCATGTCTGTTTTTCAATGAGGCACCAAGTAATATCCTGCAGTTTTCAATAAACGCTGATTTATCGGAACAGATTCTTCCAAACCGAACCAGCTGAGAGTACAAAACACTGTATATCAGCGTGCTGCTAACGTTGCTGTCTGCATCAAAGAGCTTGATAACTGGAAAGTTGAAATCTCTAGTCTTATCATATATTGTGGTTTTAATGGTATTCTGCCTGACTAACTCCACATCTAAATATGTACAGACTTGGCCATCTCCTGATGCATGATTCAATGGAAGTTGTGTCGGGTAGATATCTTTGCATAAATCTAAGAATCGTTCCTTGCTGCACGAGGCAACATAAATGTCATCAATGTAACGGCACACACTAGACAAATCCCTTATTGTTTCGCCGTCCTTAACCGCTCCCATGAAACGAAATTCAAGCACAGAGAGTGTCAGGTCGGCCAGATCTGGGCTAGCTGAGCCTCCCATTGCAAATCCATAGATTTGCTTAAAAATGGATCGACCAAAGCTTACGTAAGCATTTTCTAGGTTAAATGCGATTAGGCGATCAATGTCGAAGATGTCCAAGTAGAAAAATCTGTCGGTGCCCATAGTGTCAGTATAAAAGGACTTGGTACCGTACACGACATCGCTGGCTAGACAACTTTTGGCAATGGCCAGATACCGTTTATTGCCATTGTTTTGAAACAACAGCTGCGCGAGGTAGTACATGTTGCTTTGCACAACCTTGTGTGGCAATTCTGTGAACAATGTACTGAAGTCGAAGCTATTACCAGAAGTAACGCATCGACTGCTGCTATTCTTAACTAAGTCTAGAAATTCGTATGTGTTTTTGATGCTCCAGTACAAATTTTTCCCTGAGTATGATTTGGCCTTTCGGCAGTAATTTGCAAAGTGAGTTTTCAAGTGAGACAGCACAAAGTGCAGCAATCTAGACGGTGAACTAACCACGGTGCGTCTGGCGCTAGCTATGTACCGAAATTTGAAAGGGTTTTTGTGCATTTTAGGAACCATGAATATTCTGGGTATATCGTTATATTCATTCACAATACTGTAGGGTGATTTACTGAAGAACTCTTTGAAGTGTGCAACAATGGACTCTTCAGTATCCGCGTACAATGAGTAGGTTCTGTTTCCGAGAGCCGTGAAGCTTGATTGGCTATAAGTTATTCCCAGCTCATTGCACATACCGTAAATCCTCCAATACAACCCCCCCCTCCAATAGTGCCCCCCCCCCTCCAATAGTGCCCCCGGGTACGGCAAGGTTGAAATAATAGAGCCCCCCCCTCCAATAGTGCCCCCGGGGGTAAGGGGTATGTTGTGCCATGGGCCTTTTATGGGCAAAAATATAGTGGTAGGTACATTTATAACGTGTATGCACACTACTACTAACCAATAATAGTACGTTTCAGAACCTATTAACGGTAAATCAACCATTAAAGGCGGGGCAAAAAGACAAAACCGCCGAAAAGCCGGGCTTTTTGGAGAGCCTACCCTTCCTTCCCTTTTAATTTTTTTTGGTTGGATTTTTCCCCCCCCCCCCCCCCCCCCCCCCCCCCCCCCCCACGCCCGCCCGGGAGGGGAGGGGGGAAAAAAATAGTGCCCCGGGGGCACTATTGGAGGATTTACGGTAGTTTGAAAATAAAACTGCTTGCATGTAAACACGAAGTTACTAGCAGCCTTGTCTGCACAGGTTACGATGTATTTCTTATGCAGTGCTTTTAAACATTGCCTGCTGTAGGCGTATTTGTCTTCAGCATGTACTGCTACAGTGCGTCGAGACAACTGCCCGATTTTTGTGCTAATGTTTGCAGTGCATTCAGCTTCATACTTCGTCAAAATGGCTGCAGTTAGCTTGTATCGATGCTTTAGTTTCTTGATAATTATTTGCAAGCCATCGAGTAAAGCATTTTCAGTGTCCCTCCAGTCTATGCACTTAGGTATCCTGAATTTGGTGCCCTTTTCAAATACATTTCTTAAATGCTGATCTTCAATTATGTTTAAATCGCCAGTAACCACATGCCCATGGAATGAATCCTTGTAAAGGGACTGACCACAGTCGCATGCACCAAAGATGCTCTTGTAATTTAAACTGAGTGACTTGAGCTCCTTTGTGTAGTTGCATAATTCGACATACGTTGTAGGCTCATACTTACAGACCACTGACACACTTGGAAACTCGAAATCCGTCGGAAATGCACCCCTGGCCCTTAGGTTGCTATAGACTCTTTTGCAATGAAATTGATCAAAAGATTTATTAACGTATTTGACCGGGACAATTATTCCGTACCGTTCCTTTTCCATGGCGTTTTTGTCAACTTTCAGTTTCCTGTAAATCAGTCCTTGAAGAGCCATACGTGTGCTTGTTTTGTTGTTCTGTGTGTCCCTCTTTTTTTTCCCTGGGTTTTGCTCTGATTTGTGCTGATCAGGCGTGTTTACACACTCTCTACAATGCTCTCCATGTTTTTCCCCCCCCCTATTTACCCCCCCCCCCCCATTATGCCACCCCCCCTCCGCGTTGCTTTGTCTCGCCCCCCCCTCCCAAAGAGGAGGGGAAGAGGCGCTCCGGCGGCCCCGCCCAAGGCCCGATTCCCCGCGGCCGGTCCCGGTCCCGGCCCCGGCCCCGGCCCGGGGCCCGGCGTCCGTCGGGAGGGGGCGGTTTTTCCGGTGCCGGTGTCACGTTTTAGGTGCCCCTCCTCTTTCCTCCCCCCGGGGGGCAATTATGGTTCGTCCTTCTTTTTCCTTCCCGGGGGGGGTTCATTTCCCACCCCCCCTCCCTTTTTGTTTTCCCCCCGGGGCCACCATTTTTGGGTTGTAGTTTTTTGGCCAAGTGTCACGAAATGAGCCAGCAAGAGCTCTTATGGTGTTGCTGCACCATCGTCTGTACACCGAAGCGTAATTCCACCATGACTCAGCTCACAATACAGCATGCATCCCACAAGTGTGGCGCCACAACACACGTACACAACAACGATCGCACGCACTCACAAACTGCTACACAATCCAACACAACAGCACAATGCGGCTCGTAGTACTGGAAACGCGACACGGCAAGACAGACGGATCGCTACACGTACTGTGCAAGAGACAGCTAAAAGGATCGGCCAGCCTTGGCCTTCATCGGCTGCGCCGACTTTTTTTTTTGAAGGTTTTGAGACCGAAGTCTCAGGCGAGAGGGGGACCGAGAGGTCCTTGGTTACCTCTGCCTTATACAAGATCGATTCTCAATGAGAACTGCGATCAGGGGGCTTTTTGCGTGAGCCCCTTGCCCAAGGGGGTTACTGTTATTGGCAGTCTTGCCACGCTGAGGATTGAACTCCGCACCTTGCGGTTTGGAGCCAACGCCCTAGCCCAACTGCGCAAACAGCCGCAAACTTGGAGATGGGCTGGATGCGGCCAGCCACAAATCAGTCCGGCAGGTGCTTGCGCATGGCAGCCTGCACAAACGAGACATCGCGTATGCACGTATGGTTGTACGTACAGGGTGTCCCGCCCTCCTGTCGCACCTTTTGTCGAAGAATAACTCAGGTCTGGGAGAACCGATTTCAACCAAATTTCAGCCACTTAGAGCAAGTACTCCAACATAGACTTCTGCTAAGTTTCACTCAAATCGGCTGTACCGTTTCGACGTTACACGCTGTCAAGTGGAGGAGGCGACATTTTCCAATGGAGAGGACAAACTGAGAAGCAAAAGCGGATGGGTTGACTTTTTGGCGGTTTCTCAATCGTCGCTGCAAAATGTGTTGCTAAGTAGAGCCAGTTCTTGCTGGTTTTGGCATTCGCGAAGGACGAGCGCCTACAAAGCCGGTTTTTCATCAGTTTTGCAGTCGCTACAGTGGTTCCTTGTTGGTGACCTTGTTTATGGAAATTCAACTTCAAACCGACTGATTGTTCCTTTTTCAATATCCACCTTGTAAAGCTGTTTAGCAAGAAAGGACCGCATGTCCCACTTGAATCGGTGGCTTGAAGTTTTGCCGAAAACAGATTTTTTTCGAAATGAAGTGTGCAATGTTAATATGAAAAACACAACAATTTGCTTGCACCGGTTCAACTTCGCAATGGTGCAGCCGATTTGCTTAAAACTTTGCAAACGTCTAAGTTGGACTACTTGCTACAAGTGTTTAAAATTTGAGTTAAATCGGCGCTCCTAGACCCGAGTTATGCTTTGACAAAAGGTGCGACAGGAGGGCGGGACACCCTGTATATGCATTAGTTCGTCGCATAACATTGTACAACGCATATTGCCAGTTAGATACCTCTGCGCATCGCTTCATTGCTTCGGTCCCCGTCCTGGTTCGCGTCCCACTCGTAGGGAGCATCAGCCAGGACATCGTTGCCTGTCGGCAGGTCCAGCTCGGCTGGTAGGCGGGCGCGCTGGCCGTACAGCAGCTCGAACGGGCTGTAGCGAGACGACACCTGCTAGGACCCGTTGTTGCAGCGATAGGTCTTGTTCCCAATCTGTTTTGCCTCCGTTGCTGTACTTGGAGAGGATGTCGCAGAGCGTCTGGTTGAACCTCTCCACCCTTGAATAAATGACAAAATATTGTTTGGGATCCACGACTACTGTAGGATGCTCACCTCCCATTAGTTTGAGGCTGATACGCTGCAGAAATTCGGCGCTCGATCTCGAAGTGCGTGCAGAGGCGCCCATTCAGCTCATTGACAAACTCTCGGCCAATTACCGAATAAGCGGTATAACTGAATGCGTAAAATCGCATCGCACATGTCAGGTGCATCGGCAGAGCCAATCGGCCCATTTCGAAAATAAAACTTTGCAGAACGAAAGAAAACGCTTTTCATAACTAGCTCCCGCCTAGTGATTTGCCTAGTTGACTTGGCGCATTATTGTTGCCCCCAGGGGGCAACTAAAATGACCTTGGCTGCCATAATTGTTGCCCCCACCCCCATGGGGGCAACAATTACCGTAAACCCTATAATTACCCCCCCCCCCTTATAAATAGCCCCCCCTATAATAATACACCCTCCCAAGACCACTTTGAGTTAATAAGCCCCCCCCCACCTATAATTACGCCCCCTCCCTAAATGAACCATCGTGGTATGGGAGAGCTGCCTCAGGAACAGGTCTATTCTGCATTTGATTGTTGCAATTGTTGTGGTTGTAATTTGCGGAAAAGTACATCGGCAGTCGCCGAGCGCAGCTGACCACTTTGTAGACAGTGTAGTCCACGTCGTAGACTCTCGTGTCCACATCGTGAAAATGACAGGTAAAATACTGCAAAATCGTGCCACCGACACGACCGACACGACCCTGTGGAAAAGTACATCGGCAGAGCTGACCGCTTCATAGACAGTGTAGTCCACATCGTAGACTGTAGTATCCACATTGTAGATACTGCAAAATCGTGCCACTGACACGACCGACACAACCGTGCGGAAAAGTACATCGGCAGTCACCGAGCGCAGCTGACCGCTTCATAGACAGTGTAGTCCATGTTGTAGACTGTAGTATCCACATCGTAGATACTGCAAAATTGTGCCACCGACACGACCGGCACAACCCTGTGGAAAAGTACATCGGCAGTCGCCAAGCGCAGCTGACCGGTTCATAGACAGTGTAGTCCACATCGTAGACTGTAGTATCCACATCGTAGATACTGCAAAATCGTGCCACCGACACGACCAACACAACCCTGCAGAAAAGTACATCGGCAGTCGCCGAGCGCAGCTGACCACTTCGTAGACAGTGTAGTCCACGTCGTAGACTGTCTAGTTTCCACATCGTTTATACTGCAAAATCGTGCCACCGACACGACCGTCATTACCCTGTGGAAAAGTACATCGGCAGTCGCCGAGCACAGCTGACTGCTTTGTAGACAGTGTAGTCCATGTTGTAGACTGTAGTATCCACATCATAGATACTGCAAAATCGTGCCACCGACACGACTGACACGACCCTGCGGAAAAGTACATTGGCAGAGCTGACTGCTTCATAGACAGTGTAGTCCACCTCGTAGACTGTAGTATCCATATCGTAGATGCTGCAAAATCGTGCCACCGACATGACCGACACAACCCTGCGGAAAAGTACATCGGCAGTCGCCGAGCGCAGCTGACCGCTTTGTAGACAGTGTAGTCCACGTCGTAGACTGTAGCATCCACATCGTAGATACTGCAAAATCGTGCCACTGACATGACCAACACAACCCTGCGGAAAAGTACATCGGCAGTCGCCGAGCGCAGCTGACCGGTTTGTAGACAGTGTAGTCCATGTCGTAGACTGTAGTATCCACATCGTAGATACTGCAAAATCGTGCCACCGACATGACCAACACAACCCTGCGGAAAAGTACATCGGCAGTCGCCGAGCGCAGCTGACCGGTTTGTAGACAGTGTAGTCCATGTCGTAGACTGTAGTATCCACATCGTAGATACTGCAAAATCGTGCCACCGACACGACCAACACGACCCTGTGGAAAAGTACATCGGCAGTCGCCGAGCACAGCTGGCTGCTTCGTAGACAGTGTAGTCCATGTCGTAGACTGTAGTGTCCACATCGTAGATACTGCAAAAGCGTGCCACCGACACGACCGACACGACCCTGTGGTAAAGCACATCGGCAGTCGCCTGGCGCAGCTGACTGCTCATAGACAGTGTAGTCCACGTCGTAGACTGTAGTATCCACATCGTAGATACTGCAAAATCGTGCCACCGACACGACCGACACGACCCTGCGGAAAAGTACATTAAGGAAAAATTTGCAGGGGGCTGCAAAAAAAGGAGAATATGTGACACTCTATTGTTGAAGTCCAGTTTGAAAAGAAGTGGTATTAAGGCATATGTCGTAGGGAGAAGAGGAATCCCGGGAGATGCGGAATCTCCCTAGGGAGAAGAGGGATTCCTTCTCTCCGTAGGGGGAAGCGGAATGCCCTTTGTCTCGTTAGATCATCTACGCCGCGCGCAGCTGCAGCGCTCGTTGGATGCGCGCGGCGCGCTGCTGCTTCCCTCCCTCCCTGCCCGCGTGCTACAAGTGTGCTGAAGTGGCGGCTGAAAAATGCAACAAATGGGCTCAGTGGGCTCAAGCAAATGGGCTCAGTCTGAGTGTATGTTCACTGAAAAACAACAACAAACGTCTTGATAAACGACTCCATTGTGTCATAGCACAGTGGAGTCCAGTCCATCCGCGCTCGGGCAGTTGGATTCCTTAGCTACTTTGGAGGCTGACGGACGTTTGGGCTATGCTTATCAGACAATGCTCACTGATCGCGACTCGCTGATGGTCAAAGAGTCAGTAGAGACAATGTTGTGTTCCAAGTGCCCCTGTCGACGACCGCCCGCAGCAGCACCTGCCGCGCGACATGACCGTGCGCGCTGTTGCTTTGGATGTCGAGAAGGCGACGATTTCAACTGCGGCTGGCAGCTGGCACTGTCATAACGGCCGTGCGCTCAGAAGCAGCGCGCCGTCACGGTACCCAAAGAACAGATTAGTATACTCAGGTATGGCAGGTGGACAGAAGAGCGAGGAGGACGGCAAGAGACGGAAGGGCGGGCAGCGTAGATCAACTACCAAGATAAGGGTATTCCGTCTCTCCCCGGGAGAAGAGGGATTCCTCTTCTCCCGGGATTCCTCTTCTCCCTACGACACATATACCCCCACTGATTTCTAGCCACTTCCGCATTGCAGCTGATCAACTCCACTTTGAACAAACCATGTATAAAATCCGAACCAAGCACAGCAACAAGTCACATATTCGGCGATTTTTGTGTTCGCTTGCAATGGAAGGAAATGTGCAGCGAAAAATGCGGCAACTGGAACTGACTGACATTTACATGGATTGAGTGTGAGAAATTAGCACATGCCCCATGGAACCCCAAGCACACGCACGTATGCATGCACGCACAGACTTGCATACGCACGCACGCACGTACGCGTGCACGGACACACGCACGCATGCACGCACGCACGCACGCACGCACGCAGCACTCATGCAAGCATTAGGGCACTACACAAATGTTATACACAAACAGTTCATCATTGGGTGGAATGCTGGAAGGGAATGGAGCAGGATTGTAGTACATAACGTATATGTGCCTCTCGCCTACACATCGACATCACCAGCTGTACATCATCAACAACTGACATGGCAAAAATTTTAGCAAGGGACCAATTGATTCTGCAGGAACTTTAGCTGTGTCAGGTCCATGGAAATGGGCAATGACTACGTCTGAGAGAGATGAGATATGAGTTGATGGACGTTTGCGGCATTTTGGCTTGGCTGAGTGAGATGGCTCGCACAAAAATCGCCGAATATGTGACTTGTTGCTGTGCTTGGTTCGGATTTTATACATGGTTTGTTCAAAGTGGAGTTGATCAGCTGCAATGCGGAAGTGGCTAGAAATCAGTGGGGGTATATGCCTTAATACCACTTCTTTTCAAACTGGACTTCAACAATAGAGTGTCACATATTCTCCTTTTTTTGCAGCCCCCTGCAAATTTTTCCTTAATACAGTGTTTTTTCGAAAGATGAGGGGGTTTCTGTAATTCAACACACGCAAGCATGCACGCACGAACGCACGCTCACATGCTTGCACGCACGTGCGCTCGCTCGCACGCACGCACACACATACGCACACACACGTTCACTGACGCAGGTTCACACACAATGTACCTGTGACTGAATCGAACAAGGCAAAATTGAAGTAAAGCAAAGTACCAACAGCCTAGCAGACATACATGCATGCATGCACATGCAGTGCTATATTGCTGCGTCAGAGCATAGATCACCATGACTAGACAGTCAACTTTTGTGTTTTTGCCAAAGTGATCGGACCTACCCCCATCAAGTTTCGTGCGAAGCAGCCCATTTGTTGGTGTGCGTGCGTGCGTGCACATCTGTAGTGCCATATTGGTTCGTCGGAGCATAGCGGTGTAAAGAAACAAAATGATCTGCACGTGCAGGCGGTCAACTTTTGTGTTTTGGCCAAAGTGATCCGACCTACCCATATCGATATTTATCGATTATCCCGGAAGTGAAAATATTTTGGTCCATCGGATCGTGTTGACTTCAAGGAATGAAATGTTCTACATCGAAGGGCGATCAACTTTATTATTGATGTTTAGGCCATCTGACCTAACCACACCGAAATATCGCCAATTTCCGTTATTGATATAATGGGGGGAGGTATTTTGTTGCGTCCAATTTGGTCCAATTGTTGAAAGTAACACAAGTCATGTCATGGCGACCAACTTTCTCCTTTACAGCGAAGCGCTGCGAAGTACCGTTAAAGCGCCTATAGGGCACAAAATTTGTGGCCTATTTCCAAGGAAATCAATCGATAATTGGATAAAATCGGCAATATCTCGAGATCGGTACGAAGTACACACAAATCCTTTGGCATGCAACATTCCCATCGCTAGGCGGCTTCACATACCAAGTTTCATCGCGATAGGTCCTGGCGTTCGCGAGCGCCATTCCAAAAACCTGGCAGAGAACATGAAAGAAAAAAAAAGCCACAAAATTAGAACATTTTTGGAACTATTGACCGCTTTCAAGAAAGCAAGGAGACGCGTTATGGCGCATTCGATGCCCCAGAAGAAGGCGGTTCATTTGCGCCATAACGCGTCGAAATCCGTTCAGGCAATCAAAAGTTATAGGCGATGGAAAATTCAAAAACCCGCATTGAGAAGTGGTCACATATTAGGGTTGTACGCTGACGCGTACACCCTGATAGGCAGTCGCCGAGCGCAGCTGACCGGTTCGTAGACAGTGTAGTCCACATCGTAGACCATAGTATCCACATCGTAGATACTGCAAAATCGTGCCACCGACATGACCGACACAACCCTGTGGAAAAGTACATCGGCAGTTGCCGAGCGCAGCTGACCGCTTCGTAGACAGTGTAGTCCACGTCGTAGACTGTAGTATCCACATTGTAGATACTGCAAAATCGTGCCACCGACACGACCGACACAACCATGCAGAAAAGTACATCGGCAGTCGCCGAGCGCAGCTGACTGCTTCGTAGACAGTGTAGTCCACGTCATAGACTGTAGTGTCCACATCGTAGATACTGCAAAATCGTGCCACCGACACGACCGACACGACCCTGTGGAAAAGTACATTGGCAGTCGCCGAGCGCAGCTGACCGCTTCGTAGACAGTGTAGTCCACGTCATAGACTCTAGTGTCCACATCGTAGATACTGCAAAATCGTGCCACCGACACGACCGACACGACCCTGCGGAAAAGTACATCGGCAGTCACCGAGTGCTGTTGAATGTTGATGTTTTTACAATTTTCAGAAGACACTTTTGATTTGATCGATACCATAGTCAATTTCTACCGTAGTCCATAAATATTCTGATGGGGCCACATGGGGCCACACAAACGACTCCTGAGTCCATTTCTTGACACTGGGGCCCTTTAGGTCCACGCTTTGAACCATGGCCCTATTTTTCCATGAAACTAAAGTACTAAGCCTATTCTTTAAGCCAATAAAAAAATCTGCACCATATTCAAAAATTTTCTGTAAAAAATTTGAGTAGAAAACATTTTGCTAAAAAATGTCAAAAGTGTTAAAATGTGAAAACCAAATCCAGATTGGTTTCGACAACAATGAAATATTTGGCCAGATAACTCAAAAACTTTGTCTCACTGTACCAGCCCAATGGGTCAGTTTTGGGAGTTAGCCCAATTGTATCAACTAAGCCTCTGGGCATAAGCAATCATTCCCCAGTGTATAAAAAATATCAGAAAAAGTCGCGAAAAAAGTGTCCGCCTTTTGCTCGATTCTTACAGATTGTGACTCTTTAATTACGACACACTGAGAATTCCCACCAAATAGCACGGTTTCTGCGCAGTTCCTACCGACCCCCTGCCGTAAAATGCATTGCGCCCATTAACAACATAAACATTTTTTAGCAACTATTAACGGTAAATCAACCATAAAAATGTGGAAAAAAGTTATCAAGAAGACAGCAACTACGACATTTCTTCAACTCGAAATTCCAAATATTTCAGCGTAGAATCAGGGTGTACGCGGCAGCGTACAACCCTAATATGTGAGCACTTCCTCAATGCGGTTGTTGAATTTTAGTCGCTTATAACTCTTAGATTGCCTGAACGGATTGTGGCGAATGATAGCTCAAAACAACTGCCTTCTAAGACCGAATCGAATGAACCATCCCGCGTTTTGGTAATTGAACTAGTTAAACAAATTAAAAAATGTTCCAAAAAATGATCTTTCATGTTCTGCACACACTTTTAAGGTCCCCGCTCTGAACGCTACTGTTGATGGGACGAAACTTGATTTGCTATAAGTTATTCCCCCAGCTCACACATAGGTAGTTTGAAAATAAAACTGCTTGCATGTAAACACGAAGTTATAACTAGTCTGCACAGGTTAGATGTATTTCTTATGCAGTGCTTTTAAACATTGCCTGCTGTAGGCGTATTTGCTCTTCAGCATGTACTGCTAAGTGTAAAACTGCCCGATTTTTGTGCTAACTTTTTGCAGTGCATTCAGCTTCATACTTCGTCAAAACGGCTGCAGTTAGCTTGTATCCATGCTTTAGTTTCTTGATAATTATTTGCAAGCCATCGAGTAAAGCATTTTCAGTGTACCCCTCCAGTACTATCACTTAGGTATCCTGAATTTGTGCCCTTTTCAAATCATTTTCTTAAATGCTGATCTTCAATTATGTTTAAATCGCCAGTAACCACATGCCCATGGAATGAATCCTTGTAAAGGGACTGACCACAGTCGCATGCACCAAAGATGCTCTTGTAATTTAAACTGAGTGACTTGAGCTCCTTTGTGTAGTTGCATAATTCGACATACGTTGTAGGCTCATACTTACAGACCACTGACACACTTGGAAACTCGAAATCCGTCGGAAATGCACCCCTGGCCCTTAGGTTGCTATAGACTCTTTTGCAATGAAATTGATCAAAAGATTTATTAACGTATTTGACCGGGACAATTATTCCGTACCGTTCCTTTTCCATGCGTTTTTGTCAACTTTCAGTTTCCTGTAAATCAGTCCTTGAAGAGCCATACGTGTGCTTGTTACGTTGAACTGTGCAACTCTATTCCACTATTCTAAATTCACTATATTATATACACTATACTAAACCCTATAATAACCCCCCTATAATACCCCCACCCTATAATAATACACCCTCCAACCTATTATTCTTGACAAAGTGCGACAGAGGCAGGAACCTGCGACAACCCATACGTGCATACGCGATGTCTCGTTTGTGCAGGCTGCCATGCGCAAGCACCTGCCGGACTGATTCTGTGGCTGGCCGCATCAGCCCATCTCCAAGTTTGCGGCTGTTTGCGCAGTTGGGCTAGGGCGTTGGCTCCAAACCGAAGGTGCGAGTCAATCCTCAGCGTGGCAAGACTGCCAATAACAGTAACCCCCTTGGAAGGGGCTCACGCAAAAAGCCCCCTGATCGCAGTTCTCATTGAGAATCGATCTTGTATAAGAGCAGAGCTAACCAAGGACACATTGTTGCCCCTGAGGGCAACAATAGGGGGTACCTGAATGTAACACCGGCAGCTGTAAACGCGCCTTTTGACCACGGACTCCGTGTCCCAGTCCCGGCCGGTCCGTGACCGGGTCCGGCGGCTGTAAATCGGCCTTTAGGCGATCTCGCGTTCGTATCCCTTTCTCTTCGCAATTATGGGGGGGGGGCTTATAACTCAAAGTGAGTCTTGGGAGGTGTATTATTATAGGGTGGGGGCTAATTATAGGGCGGGAATTAATTATAGGGTTTACGGTATAGTGTATGATCACACCTGATCAGTGCAAATTTCAGCGAAATCCAGTGGCAAAATCAAGAGTTGCACAGTTCAACGTAACAAGCACACGTATGGCTCTTCAAGGACTGATTTACAGGAAACTGAAAGTTGACAAAAACGCCATGGAAAAGGAACGGTACGGAATAATACCCGGTCAAATACGTTAATAAATCTTTTGATCAATTTCATTGCAAAAGAGTCTATAGCAACCTAAGGGCCAGGGGTGCATTTTAGACAGATTTCGAGTTTCAAGTGTGTCAGTGGTCTGTAAGTATGAGCCTACAACGTATGTCGAATTATGCAACTACACAAAGGAGCTCAAGTCACTCAGTTTAAATATACAAGAGCATCTTTGGTGCATGCGACTGTGGTCAGTCCCTTTACAAGGATTCATTCCATGGGCATGTGGTTACTGGCGATTTAAACATAATTGAAGATCAGCATTTAAGAAATGTATTTGAAAAGGGCACCAAATTCAGGATACCTAAGTGCATAGACTGGAGGGACACTGAAAATGCTTTACTCGATGGCTTGCAAATAATTATCAAGAAACTAAAGCATCGATACAAGCTAACTGCAGCCATTTTGACGAAGTATGAAGCTGAATGCACTGCAAACATTAGCACAAAAATCGGGCAGTTGTCTCGACGCACTGTAGCAGTACATGCTGAAGACAAATACGCCTACAGCAGGCAATGTTTAAAAGCACTGCATAAGAAATACATCGTAACCTGTGCAGACAAGGCTGCTAGTAACTTCGTGTTTACATGCAAGCAGTTTTATTTTCAAACTACCTATGTGCAATGAGCTGGGAATAACTTATAGCCAATCAAGTTTCGTCCCAATCAACAGTAGCGTTCCAGAGCGGCGACCCTAAAAGTGTGTGCAGAACATGAAAAAAACACCACTTTTTTGGAACATTTTTGTACAATTTGTCTTAACTCGTTCGATTACCAAAACGCGGGATGGCTCATTCGATTCCGGTCTAGAAGGCGGTTGTTTTGAGCTATCATTCGCCACAATCCGTTCAGGCAATCAAGAGTTATAAGCGACTGAAAATTCAACAACCCGCATTGAGGAAGTGCTCACATATTAGGGTTGTACGCTGCCGCGTACACCCTGATTCTACGCTGAAATATTTGGAATTTCGAGTTGAAGAAATGGTAGTTCTGCTTCTTATAACTTTTTTCCACATTTTTATGGTTGAACCGTAATAGTTGCTAAAAAATGTTTATGTTGTAATGGGCGAATGCATACGGAGGGGGTCGGTAGGATGGAAAACCGTGTATTTGGTGGGAATTCTCAGTGTGTCGTAATTAAAAGTCACAATCTGTAAGAATCGAGAAAAGGCGGCCGCGACTTTCTGATTATACACTGGGGAATGATTGCTATGCCCAGAGGCTTAGTTATACAATTGGGCTAACTCCAAAACTGCCATTGGGCTGGTAAGTGAGACAAAGTTTTGAGTTATCTGGCCAAATATTTCATTGTGTCGAAACCAATCTGGATTTGGTTTTCACATTTTAACACTTTTGACATTTTTTAGCAAAATGTTTTCTACTAAATTTTTTACAGAAAATTTTTAATATGGTGAGATTTTTTTATTGGCTTAAAGAATAGGCTTATACTTAGTTTCATGGAAAAATAGGGCCATGGTTCAAAGCGTGGCCTAAAGGGCCCAGTGTAAGAAATGGATAGGAGTGTGCCCCATGTGGCCCCATCAGAATATTATGGAAGGTAGAAATTGACTATGGTATCGATCAAATCAAAAGTGTCTTCTGAAAATTGTAAAAACACAACATTCAAAGCTGGTGATGTGGGAAGTACTACGATGTGGATAGAGTTATGGTCATGGAAGGGAGGGGTATAAGGGGTGGTGGAGTAATAGATGTGGATAAGTCTAGGGCACACTGCAAGAGAGTGGGGGGATGATTCTGGTGTCGGTGTGTCGTGGCGATTGCAGTATCTACAATGTGGATACTACAGTTAGACGTGGCTACACTGTTAGAAGCGGTCAGCTGGCTCGGCAACTGCCGATGTACTTTCCAAGGGTGTGTGGATGTCGGTGGCACGATTGCAGTATCTACATGTGATCTATGGTCTACGTGTGGCTAACTGCTACGACCGGCAGCTGGCTCGGGCTGCTATCAGGGTGTAGGTCAGTACACCTAATATGTGCCACCTCAATGCGGGTTTTGAATTTCCATCGCCTATAACTTTTGATTGCCTGAAGGTTTCGACGCGTATGGGCAAATGACCGCCTTCTTCTGGGATGAATGCGCCATAACGCGCCCTTGTTTCTTGAAAGCGGTAATAGTCCAAAAATGTTAATTTTGTCTTATGTCTCTGAGGTTTGGAATGGGCTCGCGAAGCAGGCCTATCGCATGAAACTTGATGTGAAGCCGCCTAGGATGGGAATGTTGCATGCAAAGGATGTGTGTACTTCGTACATTGAGATATTGCCGATTTTATCAATATCGATTGATTTCCTTGGAAATAGGCCACAAATTGTGCCCTATAGGCGCTTTACGGTACTTGAGGCTTCGCTGAAAGGAGAAAGTGCGATGACATGCTTGTGTATTTCAACAATTGGACCAAATTGGAGCAACAAAATCCTCCCATATATCAATAACGGAAGGCGATATTTGATAATGCTAAACACAATAATAAAGTTGACGCCCTGATGTAGAAATTCATCCTTAGTAACACATCCGATGGACAAAATATTCACTTCCGATAATATAAATATCATATGGGTAGGTCGATACTTGAAAACACAAAAGTGACCGCCTGACGTGAATATTTTGCTTACGTATGTGAGACAATATGGATAAATGTGAGAGAGAAACAAAGGGTGAGAACTATGGGAGGCGACACTTGGAAAAACACAAAAGTGTGCTAGTATGTGATCTATGAGAGAATATAACTGATGTGATGATGATGATGTGCTAGTGTGATTTTTTCTTCAATTCCGTCATTCAGTCAAGTAATGGGAACTGAGTGAATGTGTGTGTATGTGTGTGGTGGTGAGGAGTGTGAAGATGAGTGCTGCGTGATGCTGTGTGAATACAAACCCCCCACTCAAAACATATAAGGAAAAATTTGCAGGGGGCGCCAAAAAGGAGAATATGTGACACTCTATTTGAAGTCAGTTTGAAAAAAAGAAGTGGTATTAAGGATATACCCACTGATTTCTAGCACTTCCGTGCAGCGATCACTTTAAAAATGTATAAAATCGAACCAAGAAGAACAACACATATTGGGATTGTGCAGCATCCATAGAAGCAAATGGAAACGTCCACAATAATCTAATTGATCACCATGGCCTGACAGCTAAAGCTGAGAATCAATTGGCCTTGCTAAAATTTTGCCATGCAGTGTGATGATGCACTGGATGTGAGGAGGAGAGGACAATAGTACTACAACCCTCCACTCCACACCCCAATAAATGGAACATTTGTGTATTATGCGCAGAGTGGGGGGGGGGGGGCGGGGGCGTGAAAAAAATACGTGTGCTGGCCGGGCATGTTATTTCTCAACTCAATCCATGTAAATGTCAGTCAGTCCAGTGCCGATTTTGCTGCAATTCCTCCATGCAAGCGAAACAAAAATCGCGAATATGTGACTTGTTGCTGTGTTTCGATTTATACATGGTTTGTTAAAGTGGGACAGCTGAATGCGAAGGCAGAAACATGGATGTGTGTAGGGAGGGGAGGGAGAAGAGAATCCCTCTCTCCCGAGAGCGAATCCCTTATCTTGGTAGTTGATCTACGCTGCCCGCCCTCCGCTCTTCCGCCTCTCGCTCTTCTGCCACCTCCATCCTGATACTAATCTGTTTTGGTGACGGGCGCTGCTTCTGAGACGGCGTATGAGTGCAGTGCAGCCGCAGTTAAATCGCGCTTCTCGAATCCAAAGCAAACGGACGGTATGTGGCGGAGGTGCTGCTGCGGGGGGGGCACTTGGAAACAACATTGTCTTCTGACTCTTTGACCATCAGCGAGTCGCGACAGTGAGCATTGTCTGATAAGCATAGCCCAAACGTCCGTCACCTCCAAAGTAGCTAAGGAATCCAACTGCCCGAGCGGATGGACTGGACTCCACTGTGCTATGACACAATAGAGTCGTTTACAAGACGTTTGTTGTTGTTTTTCAGTGAACATACACTCAGACTGAGCCCATTTGCTTGAGCCCACTGAGCCCATTTGTTGCATTTTTCAGCCGCCACTTCAGCACACTTGTAGCACGCGGGCAGGGAGGGAGGGAAGCAGCAGCGCGCCGCGCGCATCAACGAGCGCTGCAGCTGCGCGCGGCGTAGATGATCTAACGAGACAAAGGGCATTCCGCTTCCCCCTACGGAGAGAAGGAATCCCTCTTCTCCCTAGGAGATTCCGCATCTCCCGGATCCTCTTCTCCCTACGACATATGCCTTAATACCACTTCTTTTCAAACTGGACTTCAACAATAGAGTGTCACATATTCTCCTTTTTTTGCAGCCCCCTGCAAATTTTTCCTTAATGTACTTTTCCGCAGGGTCGTGTCGGTCGTGTCGGTGGCACGATTTTGCAGTATCTACGATGTGGATACTACACTCAACGACGTGGACTACACTGTATATGAGCAGTCAGCTGCGCCAGGCGACTGCCGATGTGCTTTACCACAGGGTCGTGTCGGTCGTGTCGGTGGCACGCTTTTGCAGTACTACGATGTGGACACTACAGTCTACGACATGGACTACACTGTCTACGAAGCAGCCAGCTGTGCTCGGAGTCTGCCGATGTACTTTTCCACAGGGTCGTGTTGGTCGTGTCGGTGGCACGATTTTGCAGTATCTACGATGTGGATACTACAGTCTACGACATGGACTACACTGTCTACGAACCGGTCAGCTGCGCTCGGCGACTGCCGATGTACTTTTCCGCAGGGTTGTGTTGGTCATGTCGGTGGCACGATTTTGCAGTATCTACGATGTGGATACTACAGTCTACGACGTGGACTACACTGTCTACGAACCGGTCAGCTGCTCTGGGCGACTGCCGATGTACTTTTCCGCAGGGTTGTGTTGGTCTTGTCGGTGGCACGATTTTGCAGTATCTACGATGTGGATACTACAGTCTACGACGTGGACTACACTGTCTACAAAGCGGTCAGCTGCGCTCGGCGACTGCCGATGTACTTTTCCGCAGGGTCCTGTCGGTCATGTCAGTGGCATGATTTTGCAGTATCTACGATGTGGATACTACAGTCTACGATGTGGACTACACTGTCTATGAAGCAGTCAGCTCTGCCGATGTACTTTTCCGCAGGGTCGTGTCAGTCGTGTCGGTGGCACGATTTTGCAGTATCTATGATGTGGATACTACAGTCTACAACATGGACTACACTGTCTACAAAGCAGTCAGCTGTGCTCGGCGACTGCCGATGTACTTTTCCACAGGGTCATGTCGGTTGTGTCGGTGGCACGATTTTGCAGTATCTACGATGTGGACACTACAGTCTACGACGTGGACTACACTGTCTACGAAGTGGTCAGCTGCGCTCGGCGACTGCCGATGTACTTTTCTGCAGGGTTGTGTTGGTCGTGTCGGTGGCACGATTTTGCAGTATCTACGATGTGGATACTACAGTCTACGATGTGGACTACACTGTCTATGAACCGGTCAGCTGCGCTTGGCGACTGCCGATGTACTTTTCCACAGGGTTGTGCCGGTCGTGTCGGTGGCACAATTTTGCAGTATCTACGATGTGGATACTACAGTCTACAACATGGACTACACTGTCTATGAAGCGGTCAGCTGCGCTCGGCGACTGCCGATGTACTTTTCCGCAGCCGGGCCGCCGGGGGGCGCGGCCGCGCCCGGGCGGGCGGCGGGCCCAGGCGGTTGTGTCGGTCGTGTCGGTGGCACGATTTTGCAGTATCTACGATGTGGATACTACAGTCTACGACGTGGACTACACTGTCTATGAAGCGGTCAGCTCTGCCGATGTACTTTTCCACAGGGTCGTGTCGGTCGTGTCGGTGGCACGATTTTGCAGTATCTACGATGTGGACACTAGAGTCTACGACGTGGACTACACTGTCTACAAAGTGGTCAGCTGCGCTCGGCGACTGCCGATGTACTTTTCCGCAAATTACAACCACAACAATTGCAACAATCAAATGCAGAATAGACCTGTTCCTGAGGCAGCTCTCCCATACCGCCATGGTTGATGTAGGGAGGGGGCGTAATTAATGGTGGGGGGGGGCTTATTAACTCAAAGTGGGTCTTGGGAGGGTGTATTATGGGGGGTATGGGGGCTGTGGGTATGGAGGGGGGGGGTAATTATAGGGTTTACGGTAATTGTTGCCCCCATGGGGGTGGGGGCAACAATTATGGCAGCCAAGGTCATTTTAGTTGCCCCCTGGGGGCAACAATAATGCGCCAAGTCAACTAGGCAAATCACTAGGCGGGAGCTAGTTATGAAAAGCGTTTTCTTTCGTTCTGCAAAGTTTTATTTTCGAAATGGGCCGATTGGCTCTGCCGATGCACCTGACATGTGCGATGCGATTTTACGCATTCAGTTATACCGCTTATTCGGTAATTGGCCGAGAGTTTGTCAATGAGCTGAATGGGCGCCTCTGCACGCACTTCGAGATCGAGCGCCGAATTTCTGCAGCGTATCAGCCTCAAACTAATGGGAGGTGAGCATCCTACAGTAGTCGTGGATCCCAAACAATATTTTGTCATTTATTCAAGGGTGGAGAGGTTCAACCAGACGCTCTGCGACATCCTCTCCAAGTACAGCAACGGAGGCAAAACAGATTGGGAACAAGACCTATCGCTGCAACAACGGGTCCTAGCAGGTGTCGTCTCGCTACAGCCCGTTCGAGCTGCTGTACGGCCAGCGCGCCCGCCTACCAGCCGAGCTGGACCTGCCGACAGGCAACGATGTCCTGGCTGATGCTCCCTACGAGTGGGACGCGAACCAGGACGGGGACCGAAGCAATGAAGCGATGCGCAGAGGTATCTAACTGGCAATATGCGTTGTACAATGTTATGCGACGAACTAATGCATATACAGGGTGTCCCGCCCTCCTGTCGCACCTTTTGTCAAAGCATAACTCGGGTCTAGGAGCGCCGATTTAACTCAAATTTTAAACACTTGTAGCAAGTATTCCAACTTAGACGTTTGCAAAGTTTTAAGCAAATCGGCTGCACCATTGCTAAGTTGAACCGGTGCAAGCAAATTGTTGTGTTTTTCATATTAACATTGCACACTTCATTTCGAAAAAAATCTGTTTTCGGCAAAACTTCAAGCCACCGATTCAAGTGGGACATGCGGTCCTTTCTTGCTAAACAGCTTTACAAGGTGGATATTGAAAAAGGAACAATTAGTCGGTTTGAAGTTGAATTTCCATAAACAAGGTCACCAACAAGGAACCACTGTAGCGACTGCAAAACTGATGAAAAACCGGCTTTGTAGGCGCTCGCCCTCCGCGAATGCAAAAACCAGCAAGAACTGGCTCTACTGAGCAACACATTTTGCAGCGACGATTGAGAAACCGCCAAAAAGTCAACCCATCCGCTTTTGCTTCTCAGTTTGTCCTCTCCATTGGAAAATGTCGCCTTCTCCACTTGACAGCGTGTAACGTCGAAACGGTACAGTCGATTTGAGTGAAACTTAGCAGAAGTCTATGTTGGAGTACTTGCTCTAAGTGGCTGAAATTTGGTTGAAATCGGTTCTCCCAGACCTGAGTTATTCTTCGACAAAAGGTGCGACAGGAGGGCGGGACACCCTGTACGTACAACCATACGTGCATACGCGATGTCTCGTTTGTGCAGGCTGCCATGCGCAAGCACCTGCCGGACTGATTTGTGGCTGGCCGCATCCAGCCCATCTCCAAGTTTGCGGCTGTTTGCGCAGTTGGGCTAGGGCGTTGGCTCCAAACCGCAAGTTGCGGAGTTCAATCCTCAGCGTGGCAACACTGCCAATAACAGTAACCCCCTTGGGAAAGGGGCTCACGCAAAAAGCCCCCTGATCGCAGTTCTCATTGAGAATCGATCTTGTATAAGGCAGAGGTAACCAAGGACCTCTCGGTCCCCCTCTCGCCTGAGACTTCGGTCTCAAAAACCTTCAAAAAAAAAAGTCGGCGCAGCCGATGAAGGCCAAGGCTGGCTGATTCTTTTAGCTGTCTCTTGCACAGTACGTGTAGCGATTCGTCTGTCTTGCCGTGTCGCGTTTCCAGTACTACGAGCCGCATTGTGCTGTTGTGTTGGATTGTGTAGCAGTTTGTGAGTGCGTGCGATCGTTGTTGTGTACGTGTGTTGTGGCGCCACACTTGTGGGATGCATGCTGTATTGTGAGCTGAGTCATGGTGGAATTACGCTTCGGTGTACAGACGATGGTGCAGCAACACCATAAGAGCTCTTGCTGGCTCATTTCGTGACACTTGACCAAAAATCTACAACTCATAATTGTTGGCCTCTGGGGGAAACTAAAATGGACAGGTAGGTCATAATTGTTACCCCCATGGGGGAAACAAAAATGGACGATCCATAATTGTTGCCCCCTGGGGGCAACAATTAGGTGGGGTACCTAAAATGTGACACCGGCAGCTGTAAACGCGCCTTTTGACCGACGGACTCCGTGTCCGAGTCCGGGGCCGGGTCCGTGACCGGGTCCGGCGGCTGTAAATCGGCCTTTAGGCGCACTCGCGTTCTTAACCCTTTCTCTTCGCAATTATGGGGGGGGCTTATTAACTCAAAGTGGTCTTGGGAGGGTGTATTATTATAGGGTGGGGGCTAATTATAGGGCGGGAATTAATTATAGGGTTTACGGTATAGTGTATGATCACACCTGATCAGTGCAAATTTCAGCGAAATCCAGTGGCAAAATCAAGAGTTGCACAGTTCAACGTAACAAGCACACGTATGGCTCTTCAAGGACTGATTTACAGGAAACTGAAAGTTGACAAAAACGCCATGGAAAAGGAACGGTACGGAATAATTGTCCCGGTCAAATACGTTAATAAATCTTTTGATCAATTTCATTGCAAAAGAGTCTATAGCAACCTAAGGGCCAGGGGTGCATTTCCGACGGATTTCGAGTTTCCAAGTGTGTCAGTGGTCTGTAAGTATGAGCCTACAACGTATGTCGAATTATGCAACTACACAAAGGAGCTCAAGTCACTCAGTTTAAATTACAAGAGCATCTTTGGTGCATGCGACTGTGGTCAGTCCCTTTACAAGGATTCATTCCATGGGCATGTGGTTACTGGCGATTTAAACATAATTGAAGATCAGCATTTAAGAAATGTATTTGAAAAAGGGCACCAAATTCAGGATACCTAAGTGCATAGACTGGAGGGACACTGAAAATGCTTTACTCGATGGCTTGCAAATAATTATCAAGAAACTAAAGCATCGATACAAGCTAACTGCAGCCATTTTGACGAAGTATGAAGCTGAATGCACTGCAAACATTAGCACAAAAATCGGGCAGTTGTCTCGACGCACTGTAGCAGTACATGCTGAAGACAAATACGCCTACAGCAGGCAATGTTTAAAAGCACTGCATAAGAAATACATCGTAACCTGTGCAGACAAGGCTGCTAGTAACTTCGTGTTTACATGCAAGCAGTTTTATTTTCAAACTACCGTAAATCCTCCAATAGTGCCCCCGGGGCACTATTTTTTCAACCTCTCCTTACCCGGGGGCACGATTGGAGGGGGGGGGGGGGCACTATTGGAGGGGGGGGGGGCTTCTATTATTTTTTCAACCTAAAAATTTTGAATGGTAATGCTAGTTTCGCTGTCAAAATTGCCGATTTTTGGCGGTTTTGATCACTTTTTGCCACATTTAATGGTTGATTTACCGTTAATAGTTGCTGAAACGTATTCTTATTATTGGTTAGTAGTAGTGTGCATACACGTTATAAATGTACCTACCACTATATTTTTCCCATCAAAAGGCCCATGGCACAACATACCCCTTACCCCCGGGGGCACTATTGGAGGGGGGGGGCTCTATTATTTCAACCTTGCCGTACCCCGGGGGCACTATTGGAGGGGGGGGGGGGCACTATTGGAGGGGGGGGGGTTGTATTGGAGGATTTACGGTATGTGCAATGAGCTGGGAATAACTTATAGCCAATAAACTTCACGGCTCTCGGAAACAGAACCTACTCATTGTACGCGGATACTGAAGAGTCCATTGTTGCACACTTCAAAGAGTTCTTCAGTAAATCACCCTACAGTATTGTGAATGAATATAACGATATACCCAGAATATTCATGGTTCCTAAAATGCACAAAAAACCCTTTCAAATTTCGGTACATAGCTAGCGCCAGACGCACCGTGGTTAGTTCACCGTCTAGATTGCTGCACTTTGTGCTGTCTCACTTGAAAACTCACTTTGCAAATTACTGCCGAAAGGCCAAATCATACTCAGGGAAAAATTTGTACTGGAGCATCAAAAACACATACGAATTTCTAGACTTAGCTAAGAATAGCAGCAGTCGATGCGTTACTTCTGGTAATAGCTTCGACTTCAGTATATTGTTCACAGAATTGCCACACAAGGTTGTGCAAAGCAACATGTACTACCTCGCGCAGCTGTTGTTTCAAAACAATGGCAATAAACGGTATCTGGCCATTGCCAAAAGTTGTCTAGCCAGCGATGTCGTGTACGGTACCAAGTCCTTTTATACTGACACTATGGGCACCGACAGATTTTTCTACTTGGACACCTTCGACATTGATCGCCTAATCGCATTTAACCTAGAAAATGCTTAATGTAAGCTTTGGTCGATTCATCTCCAAGCAAATCTATGGATTTGCAATGGGAGGCTCTAGCTAGCCCAGATCTGGCCGACCTGACACTCTCTGTGCTTGAATTTCGTGTTCATGGGAGCGGTTAAGGACGGCGAAACAATAAGGGATTTTGTCTAGTGTGTGCCGTTACATTGATGACATTTATGTTGCCTCGTGCAGCAAGGAATGATTCTTAGATTTATGCAAAGATATCTACCCGACACAACTTCCATTGAATCATGCATCAGGAAGATGGCCAAGTCTGTACATATTTAGATGTGGAGTTAGTCAGGCAGAATACCATTAAAACCACAATATATGATAAGACTAGAGATTTCAACTTTCCAGTTATCAAGCTCTTTGATGCAGACAGCAACGTTAGCAGCACGCTGATATACAGTGTTTTGTACTCTCAGCTGGTTCGGTTTGGAAAGGAATCTGTTCCGATAAATCAGCGTTTATTGAAAACTGCAGGATATTACTTGGTGCCTCATTGAAAAACAAGACATGCACTTGGCATTTTTAAAAAGGTTTTTCGAAATTATACTAAAAGAAACATTGCCAATATGGGTAGACTAGGTATTTACGCTAGCAATTGGTTCCCTGTATACAAAAGCATTTGCAAAATAATTCCGCTAACTAATACAGTACTCATTCGTACTTGAGCAATAAAAACTGTTTGCGCTCATTACTGTGGTATTCACGTCTTTCTTGAGCGCAAAAACAAATACCTACTCGAAGTTTCGGGATCGAACTGAACAGTATTTAAAAATTGAATGGTCGTGGGTTGGCAGCGAATAATGAAAAAGATGGCTGTTGAAGATCAGTCGAGCCAAGGCAGCAGCTAATAAACAAGCAAGGATGGGCGAGAACGTTACCGCATCGCAATTTCGGACGTTCGCAAGTTAAGTTTTAATTTTATTAAATTTTATTTTGCCTAGATACTTGTATTATTATTTCTTTCTAATTTGCTAGGTAGTTGGTAGAAAAGAGCTGGTCACTACTGAGGAGGTCCCGCCAGCTCGGGCGTCTAGTGGTTGAGGGACCGAAACGCCCTAGGTTACAGTTTGGATTAAAAGTTAATTTAATTCGTCTGATTTTCTGTCTTCTGTTTTTCTGCTGTGCTGGTCATTCAGGACACAAGGACTCAGTGGGATGCCGGTTGGAGCAACAACTGCTTACAAGATCGGCTTTGCACCCAAGCTCCAACTTCGTTCTATTTTGAATTCGATCTATTCATATTTTGACACCTTACCCTGCGTATATATATCAAAATTTAATTAACAACCTCTGCTCATTGTTTTGGAACTGTCACTGTGACTGGGGCACTCTTACAGTTCTGGAATGTTGTCTGATGGGGTGGAATTCACTTGACTGAAAAATTCTTGCGACCTACTCCACAAATAACGGCCACCCAACCAAGTTACATTTGTGCTTTGCACACACTCAGCCAAATGTGTAAGTTCAAAAGTTGCACATCATCATGCCGGTTTGGCAGGCTCATATGTTGTTGTTGGATTTGGGGCGACGCTAGGAGGCAGTCAATGGCCCATTTAGCCTACCCATCTCCATGACGCCTACCCGTCTACTGCCGTATAAATAGCCGAAGACTTTCGGAAGAACGTCATCTGTAATCTAGGGCAGCGATGACACGAGAAAATCCATGGAAAGGGATGTCCTCGATAGCGATGTCACCAAAAATAAAAATTTAATTAATTAAATAATTCAAAATAATATTTTAAGTACATTAAAAAACAAAAATTGTTAAAAATAATTCTGATATGCAGAATTTTTTATTAAAAATTAAATAAATAATTATTTTGGAATTTTTTAAAAGTTAAAAATTAAATAAATAATTCTTGGCAATATTTTTTTAACAATTTTTTAATTACACGCTTAAAAAATTGATTTTTTAACAGACTTTTCAAGTAGTGCATGGCAAGTTTGTCTTTTCCCATCGATTAGTGGTGTCTACCTCTACAACCATATCATCAATGGTATTTTGTTGCCATCAAATTTATTGTCTTTCCTTTTCAGTCCTGTCACACTCAGGGGAGGGTGTGTTCATTTGTAATCATTTCAGTAGGTTTTAGAATGGACTGATCCATTGCAAACATTGGAATGGAAGGAAGTGGTGTTCTTAGAACATGACATATGACGCTGTACATTGAACTTAATCGGGTATAATGAAGTAATCTGTGTGCTCGACAGTAAAGTGAGTGAGTGTGTGAGAGTGTGCGCAACATTGTGCGCGTAAGTAGCCACAAAAACTCTCTATCACAAATCCTAAGTCCCCATCTCACACTCAGCCTCGTCTTACAACTCAATTGACACATTGGTAAATTCAAAGTTCGCTCAGCAGTTTAATTCAAGGGTCTACTTCATTGAGACGTGACATGCATAGTGCATTGCCATGCGCGCACCGCATCAGATACTTCTCTTCTCTTCAATGTGTAGGAGTCCACTTCATATCAAGATTTGCTTGCTCTTGAAGAAGGTGTACTGGGGTCATCCACCTTACAGTAGATGACCTCACAGGAGCCCCAAGGTGACAGGCATGGATTTGTTGCATTCTTGCATGCATGCATGCTACCACAGAAGTATGTACATGCAGCCCAAATGCACACCTTAAAAATACCCAGTTAAAAATTTAGTTAATTAAATAATTTAAATAATTCTTGAGAATTCTTTAACTTTTAAAAATTAAATAAAAAATCATTTCGAATATTTTAATAATTAAAAATTAAATAAAAAATTATTTGGAATTTTTTAATAGTGAAAAATAAAAAAATAATTCATCAGCAATTTTTGGTGACATCGCTAGTCCTCGGTCTAGTGGCGCCATAAGAATGAACCCAGGACCTTGCAAGCAAGAGGCCGGTTTTTGCCACTAGGCCATGCGCTGCCCCGGCAGGCTCATAACTTCTGCATTTCCCCACCGATTTTTGAATATGCTATGCGCTCCATCTTCCGAAATATTCCAATTCGACAGCCCCCCCCCCCTCTCCAAAATTTCCGATACCGGACATTTTACCCAGGATGGCTCTAGAAAAACCCCTCGATTGAAACCCCCCAGCCCTTCCCCCCCCGTGTCTTTTGGACCAATCAGCACTTATAAAAATCTGCCCCAACTCTCGGCCAGGCCCGGTTGCGGTTTTACAATGCGTACACACAGATTGGCAAACGGGCGGGAGGACGGCGCGGAGAGGACAGCGCGCAGAGGGAGGTCGGTGGGATGGGTGGTTACAGGCATGATGATCAGCACCCATTATGATAAGCACCCCCCCCCCCTCCCCCCAACCCCTCACCGAAAAGCCATTTCCGAACTTGTGAGGTGATGGGGTGTGAGGGGGCGGCAAAATTATTGGGCACTTGCAAGAAATGCTGGTGAGCGCTCTGCTTAGGCGGCTTCGTTTCAGGCGCTTCGGCGGCGGCTTGTGACGTCGCCACGAAGCGCGTCTGGAGGAGTGCTGGTCGACGACAACAGCCACATCCGAGGCTTCGCTTGCTCGGATTCCGAGCAAGCGAAGTTGAAAGTGTGTATACGACTCCAAATCGAACTGATCGAAGTCTGTTAGGTAGGTAGGCGGGGTGGCGACGAAAGAAGTCGGTTGCGCGCGATTTGCCGTGAAAATCTGTTCGGAAAATCGGTGAAATCAAAGTGTGGCGTTGGAGGGCCTTTCGTGCGCGCGCCATCAAATATACATTTATCTACATAGTATTTATTTATGCACTTTTTTAACTTCCATACACATTTCTCCGTGCATATTCCACACTTCAATGCGTTCTCTCGGTTAATAAACGGCTAAAACATCGAATTCTCTTAAAAAAACAGATGTTTTCGTAGTTTTTTGAGCACAATCGCAACTACTTTGCGATAGTCGCGGTCTTTCTACGACTCGCATTTTGCGATCGCGTTTATGTAACAAGCACTGCAAAGGAGGCTCGATCGCAACTGCAATCTTACGATCGCGCCGTCAAACTGGGGCAGTCGCCGAACTTGCATGCAATCCGCTCAATACCAGTTTTTCAACCAACAAATCAGTGCATGCTGTTTGCGGAAGCACATCGCCCCTGTGCATCGGTCCAGTATTTTGAAGAGGGGTGCTTGTTCAAACCTGCAACCCTCAATGCAGCACGTTCATCAGAGGCACAACGGAGTGTGCTACTTTGGAGGATTTGTGATATACGATACCTGAACGGTTGCTTATCAAAAGCTACTGAGCAAAAGAATACCCGTACATTCTCCAATGGAGCCCTTTCCAAAATAGTCCTTCTTCATGGAGAATTTCAATGTCGGTATGTCGGATCACTTCAGCTAAAACACAAAAGTTGACCCAACAGGTCATCAGATATACATTTTTAGTACTTTACATCACTATGCTATGACCAGTAACATAGCACAACTGTATGTGCATGCACGCACACTCACAAAATGTATCATCATTACTGTATGCATTTACGTACAGCAATTCGCCCCCCCCCCGCTCGAAACATCTTGGCATTGAGTCGATTAAGACCACACCATGGTTAGCGCATATCCGTACAAGCGGTATACGGCAAGTAACGCCCAACGCATACATACATACGTGCCTCAGGTTTTTCTCGTATTGATGTTCGTTTTACGAAAAACACTGTATTTAAAAAAAGGTGAATATGTGACGCTCTTTTGTTGAAGTCCGAGTTTGAAAAAGAGGGTTATTAATTAAGGCATGCCGTTCAAGTTTCTTTCCAGCTGATCAACTTCAGTTTGAACAAACCGTGTATAAAGACTGAAACCAAACACAGCAACATGTGGCACCTGGGAGGCATTTTTTTTGTGCAAGACCATCTCACTCGGCCGGAACGCAACAGCAATCCTTTCACGTCTTCATATTTCTCGGCCATTACCATAGATAGACTCGGCACAGAATAATAAGGCTCTCTGCTAACATTTGTGACATGCGGATTGCCGCTACAAGTTCGTGATGTACAGCATCATGCGGGACTGGCTTCATTCGTAGTCCCTTTGGCATTTCACCGACCAGAGTATAGTTTCGGACCCCATCTATTTTAACTAAGTATTATGACGGGACACTTAGGTACACATCCAAAACGCACTTTTGAAACATTCTCGTCTCCTCTATTTGTAAACTGTAGGACACTTTCGCTACACATCCAGCCTGTCGGTATACCACAAAAGTGTAGTATATAACGTATCTACTCTTCTGGCGACGCTCAAATACTAGGATACGGACACTTTTGCGGTACACATCCAGCCTGTCGGATGTGTACCGCAAAAGTGTCCATATCTTGTCAGTCACCTATGTCTTCTGCCGACGCTCAAATACCTAGGCATACGGACACTTTTGCGTGCATGCGTGCCTGTCTGCGTGCGAACGTGCCATGCATTCGTGCCTGAGTGCGTGCGTGCTTGCTTGCATGCGCGCATGCATGACTGTTACATGGCTTGCGTCCGTCCATCTGCGCGCGTCCGTGCGTACATGCGCACCCGTGCATGCGCGCATCCGCGCGCATGCGTGCGAGTGCGTTTTGATGTCACTGAACACGACTTTAGCTGCTGGCGATAAATTTAGGTTTAAATCTAAAACTTTATCTTTGGGAGGGATGGGTAGGCTTTATTTTGGACCACACAGACGCACGGACGCACGGACATTTATATATGTACTTTTAGTATCTATTTAGGTTACAATCGTAAAACTTTATCTTTGGGAGCGATGGGTAGGCTTTATTTTGGACCGCACGGACGCACGGACGCACGGACATTTATATATGTACTATAGTTTCTATTTCTGATTACAATCTAAAACTTTATCTTTGGGAGCGAATAGGTAGGCTTATTTTTGGACAGCACGGACGCACAAACGCACGGACATTTACATATAGTACTTTTAGTTTCTATTTCAGGTTTACAATCTAAAACTTTGTCTTTGGGAGGGATGGGTAGGCTTTATTTTTGACCACACAGACGCACAGACGCACGGACATTTATATATGTACTTTTTGTTTCTATTTAGGTTACAATCTAAGACTTTATCTTTGGGAGCGATGGGTAGGCTTTATTTTGGACCGCACGGACGCACGGACGCACGGACATTTATATATGTACTTTTAGTTTCTATTTAGGGTTAGATTTTAAACTTTTTACTATTTGGGAGCGATGATAGGTTATTTCTGGACCGCACGGACGCACGGACGCACGGACATTTACGGAGGTTACGGAGGACGCACGGACAAGAGGTTACGGTGCTTTGCTGTTTTATTGCAAAGCCGGTACAAGATTGAAAAACCAGCGTCTGTTAAGCACTACTGTATCAACTGCTTTTAAATTTTGAACCCGAGCTTCAAAACCGCGCTATTTTGAGATCCCAGAATATTTCTTTCTCAGAATTTTGCAGAGTCCGCAGCGCGTCTTCCACTCCGCAGCGCAGCGTCACCGGTCGGCTACGATTGAGATGGCAGTGCGCTAGTTTTTTCTCGTGTGTTTCGCTTTGGTTCTGCACAGCAAAGGTGTTTTTTTCAGTAAAAGTTGGAACGACGCATCCTCGTTCCTCGCGTTGTACATGCGGCGTGACCAAGTGGAGCAGCTGCGTCAGGTACTGGATGGGGGGAACCCGCATTTTGTGTTTCAAGTAGCAGTTTACTGTGTTCAGTGTCTCATAGGTGCTTGCGTCAGGGGTGGAGTAAATCGCCGAATTTTTCGAACGGAGGGCGTGGGTAAATCGAGATTTTTGGGATGAACAATTGTCTAGTATTTTGTCCGCGCGTTGCTTCCCCTTCCTCTAACTCCGTCTCCTCTTCTCCCCCTAATGAGCCGAGCATAAAAACATGTTCCGACTATGAAAAGTGACATTCAGCAAGAAGCGGCCGCGATGAAGGACGAGCTACAGGAACTGAAGAAAGAAAAAAAAAGGATCAAGCGCAAGTTGTACCGCCAGCGAAAGAGGATGCGGAAGCTGGAACT
>JASAMY010003078.1:0-38220 GCA_030248085.1 Paralinhomoeus sp. GSCO2_6 | reverse complement strand
CAGTGGCTTGCGTCGGCCCATGAGTCTGGAACTTGTAATTTGTGTGCAGCTCAAAGCGAAATCGTTCCATCAAATCAAATCAAATCAATGTTTTTATTCAAAATCAATGTTTTTATTGATGCAAGCACCGACACAGTACAGGGACCGTAAACCAACGCACGGGGTACGAAGGGGCGATGCATCATAATAACACTGTATCACTAACACTACCTACGGCGTTCTTCTCCCGCGAGGGAAGGTGGGCCGCCACCTGGCACGGATTTCGGGCCGAAGCCCCGGAGCCGCCCTACACCGAGGCAATGAGAGCGATTCATCCCTTGCCCAAGGGGATTCGTGACTCAGTGACCTCAGTGGAAGGGAGTTGAACCCCCGACCACGAGCGCGCCGAGCACGACGCATTACCACTGAGCCACTACGCTCTCACGTACGTCTCTCTCCATCACGTAATTATGTCCTTCAGCTGCCAATGTCGTAACTTTTTACTATCATTTTTCGTGGGTGATATCGTTACTAGTCGCGGAAGCGTCTCTTATTACAATTGGATGAATAGCGGTGTGTGTGGTGGGTGTGTGCACGTACTGCACAGAGATGTGCCTTCTGTACATTTTGTATGTAAATATGTATCTGCAGGTTTCTAGTTCACGACTGCCTACTCGGCTTTCTTTTTCAAATTCTAATGGCCCTCGAGGAGCCTGGGTACCTCTATTGAACAGTTGTGGGAAAACGGCGATTGCAGTGCTGGGATTCGAACCTAGGTCTCTGGGATTCCGGTCCTGGATGCTAACTATACATGCCAGCGCGTGTTCCTCTCACCTCAAGTGCGTGAACTTTTCCGCCCAGTCCCTGCACTCTCGGTCCAATTCCGCGTCGGGGTGGGCGTGGCCCTCGTAGAAGCACCTGTCGATCTCGGCAAACTTCGCCTCGACCTGTCGCGTCGCGTGCCTCTCGAAGTCCTGGCGTGGAACTGTGCAATTTGTAGGGTGAAGTTTGTACGTTGTTAGTACGTACCCCTAGAGGCGACGCTTGCAGAAAAGTGTTTTATCTTTACTCTTACGGCATGAAAGAATTGGACGAATAGTATCAATATCAGTATCAAGTATCAATATTACCTCTTCATCCCAGGAAGACACTGAAGACACCCCCACAGTGTCGAATTCGTCAGTCGAAAGAGCACCGTTTTGACTCCATGAGAACTGGTTCAGGTTTTCCAGGCGTGGATCTCTGCGTTAAAAGTTTTTTATCAATAATTGATCAACGCACGCACGCACGCACGGGCACGCACCGGCACGCACGCACCGGCACGCGCGCACGCACGCACCGGCACGAACGCACGCATGCACGAACGCACCGGCACGCACGCGCGCACGCACGCACCGGCACGAACGCACGCACGCACGCACGCACGCACGCACGCACGCACGCACGCACGCACGCACGCACGCACGCACGCACGCACGCACCCACGTCGGTCTTTACCTGAAGGCCGGTCTTTCTGGCGTTTTAGGCACGGCCATTTTCGCTGTCGGTCGTCTGTTGCTCTTCGCATCATCGCGAGTCGATGTCAGCATCGCGAGCCGCTCAAAAACGCCCATTGCAACGGCTTGTCGCTTCAACTCTTCTGCACATGTGTGAGCCAGGGTGGCCTCACGACAGATATATTAGTCGATGGCTTCATGCTTCAAGCACGGGCGTTCAACGAAACAAGTTGCCATGGCGACGCACCGTACACACCGTGCGTATGCCATGTACATTAGCCTTGTACGTTGTACAAGGCTAATCGCGTGCTGAATGGCCGTTACGCGCCATCAGCACGCACAGAAGAACATGCACCTATGCACCTATCGTTTAACATGCACCTATCGTTCAAGTTGTAAACGACAACTGCCGAATCACGGAAAGAGATTAGAGGCAAGAAACCACCGGTTGTGACGAGAGAGAACGATAGCACAGAGAAAGGGATAGAGTGAATCGAGTCAAATGGGAGAGACCCAACAAATCATGGTTTCACACGCAGTCGACAAAGTGAAACTTCCTTCCAGTCACTTGCCACTCCAGTGCGTTGGCTACGGCTGTGCAGGTCGCCGTCACGGACGCACCGGACTGAACACAGCGTGCTGATCAGACCCACAAGCGGACAGACAGTCTGTCGGTGCACAAATTGTGTATCTTGTACAGTATTTACATCACGTACGAGCCACAGCATACAGTAACGTATTCGAATAGTAGCCCGGAATTAAAGGAGATTGCCCCTAGGCTCCCTTTGTTTGTTTGTTTGTGTGTGGGCCGGTTCTATGATCGCGGGGGCCTCTCTCTGCTGGTCACACATAGAGTTGGGCGCGTATTTTTTCAAACGTATTTTTTCAAAAAAAATACACGTATTTTTTTTGAAAAAATGCGTCGCCGCCTGTATCTTATTTTTAAAAAATGCGGTCGTAGTCGTAATCGTAAGGTCATAGTAGTAAATCGGAGTCGTAAGCGTGTATTTTGTTGGGTCAACATGTTGTTGTTGGTTCTGCAGCGTCAGGTGTAGCAGTGGAGAAGAAGGACCGAAATACAGTATTCTACCGAACGAGGGCATTCATAGTGTCACACGCGCATGTGGAAAAAACTGTATAACCTGTGCATTTATTAACACACGTGACTATATTATGGTAGGCTCTACCAATCAAAAGTTGACGACTAATGCATTAAACGAAACAGTGTGGGACTGTAAAACTAAGAACGTTGTGTACCTTATCACATGCAGAAAATGTGATTATCAGTATGTAGGAGAAACGAAGCGATCCCTAGCCTGTAGATTTCGAGAACATAGACTGGCGATTCTCAAAGACACAAATTGTCAACAGCTCTACACACACTTCAGAACTGACGGACATACGGTGTCTGACATCAGCATAGAAATCCTGCAGAGCTTCAGAGACGGAGACACGTATGCAGACAAGAGTAGGCTTGAGGCTGAGCATTTCTGGATTAAACAAATGAATAGTCTGTACCCCTGTGGTTTGAATACAAACTGTAAAGGCATTGGCAACGTACACGACGCGTTTGACATGCAAAACATTCCAAGTAATAAGAATCCGTACTTTAGCGCATTAAGAGTGACACGGGAACGCAAAATTAACTTCACCAAAAAACACAAAGATCGTAAGCATAAGCACAATCCAACGGATACGGAAATAGAAAGCTACATAAGAGATTTTGAAAAAATCCACATCGGAGACCAAACACAAATGCTACAGAAAACCAGAAAGAAGTACATACAGTACCTGTATTTTCGGTGTATGGCTAAAGGCCTACAACAGCATACCTACGATAAAATACTAGCCTATCTGCAGAGTACCTCACGAAGACACAACGCTGATGAAACCCAGAAGCGACGGACAGTAAGGATTACAGTACTACATACGAATCAAGTAGTGTCACGAATTGGAATTACCAAATTATTGAAGGCAACAAGGATCGGTAAACTCATCAGCAAACCAATGGAAGCTGTTGACTGGACCGTTCAGGTGGTGTACAAGACAACGTCACCAGCATGGCTACAAGTGTGCAACTACACCAAAATACTGCGACAGCTTACAGCTGCACAGCTTAGAGAACATCTTCTGAGCTCGGAACACTGTAGATGCAACGAAATTTATAGAGACGGACAATTAGGACATGTAGTTACTGGTGACCTGAATATTGTAGAAAATACCGAACTTAGACAATTTATGAATCTCGGTACAAAATACAAAATTAACATGACAACTGACAAAAATAAAATTGCTAGTTCGATACTGACAGATCTGAATCGGTACCTCAGTACCTTAAGAGCCAAAAATGTACTCACAGAAAGAGACTGCACCAAATTATTCGGCAAATATCGAAAAATAATAGAAAATAGAATTGATCAAGAGATTTACAGTACTCCACAGAACCTAAGACTTTCAAATAAAGGGATACAGTACCTGGAAACGTTTCAAAAACGGTACATAATTACAATTACCGACAAAGTGCCAGGCAACTACTCCATCCTATGCAAAAATTATTATTTGAAAAAGCTCTGTGATGAGTGTGGCATATATATTGAGAACGACAGAATTGCTATACATGGAAATGCAGTCTTCGCACCGACAAATGACACAGTGGATCAAATACTGGAAAACACAAACGTCTCATGAGCACATACGGTGTAAAACCTGAAAATAGAAACGTTCTGCCTATACTCTTTGCCAACCCGAAATTACACAAAAGACCACCAGCATTCAGAGCTATCGTGGCAGCCAGACAATCCAGTTTAAAACCACTTGAGAAACTGTGCAAACACTACCTAAGTCACTACGCTCTGCACTTTAAGCGGTACTGTGCGATGATAGCCAACAGAAATGGACAAGTTCGTTACGTCTCAGTAAAAAGCTCATTTGAGGTTGTTGAGCAACTGCGCACAATGACCAACGTGAAGCGTATATACAGCGGTGATTTTTCAGCATTGTACCCATCACTGAAACACGACACAATTATGAGTGGCATTAATGGTATAATTGACCTATGCCACAAAAATGCCAAAAGCGACTACCTGTACAGAAAGGGCGAACAAATACAATATGCTAGACAAGGTGCCGGCGCAAATACCCTGCACAAAAACGAAATAAAACAGCTATGCAAGGAAATACTACAAAATTCGTACATGGTATTTGCTAACACCAAGTTCAAAACAATAAAGGGATGCCCACAAGGTGGCGCTACCAGCTGTGACATGGCTGATCTCTGTTTGAGGTGGTTTGAATTTACATGGCTGAGTCGTAACAGACTACGTACAAACCAAGCGATCTTTCGGTATGTGGATGACCTGCTAGTTATAAACATTGAAGACTTTCAGACGTTAGCTAAAGATATCTATCCTAATGAACTGCAATTAAACGACACAACAGTTTCAAACCAGCTGACACATTACCTTGATGTCACGGTGCACCTAGCTAACTGCAGTCTAAGTACTACAGTATACAATAAAACTGATGATTACACCTTCAACATCACTCGATTTTTCAAAAGCTCGAGCAATGTACCCATGAACATGCCATATGGCGTACTTAAAGGTCAAATTATACGCATAATTAGGCTGACTAGAGACGAATCAGACTTTATTAGAAGAGTACAATGTATCATCAATGAGTACAAAAATAACGGTTTCGAAGAAAACAGAATTTTGAAAACCATTATGTCAGTACTACACAATTATGAATATAAAATTAAATGCATGATCCCAAACTTCAACAAGAAGCGCATGATTAATTCTATGTTGAACAACTAAGTTCATATGACGGTTAAATCGGTAAATACAGTACATACGATGCAAAGAACGCACAGAACTACAGCGACACGTCTAATGCAAGTGCACGATTTACTAATTCACGGTTTTAAATTCAACAATTCGCTACAGGTTTATAGAAATATTTATAGAATATCGCAAGCTACAGGAAATATTTTAACGATTAAATTATGGCAAGAATGCGACTACTGACGCAGAATTTCAAGCGCGGTTAGTTGACAAGGTGGTTTCTTTTTCTCACTTTATGTGGTCTGAAGACCCATGATGAGTCTACGAAATGAATGCACGATATAAAGGGGACGCGTCGTTTCTGACGAGCCTCGCGCGTCTCTCGGGTGTCAAGCGGTGGAGGCGAAACACCCACAATTGCAGAAAGTACTACACAAAATTATAAATTTAATTTTTCTCTGTAAAAATTATTTGTACATTTTCTTTAATTCACAAAAATACAAAATAATTTCTATCAATTGATTCAATGCAATAAATAATAAAACATTTGTTGTTAATCAGTGTACCCAACATCAAAGAGCATATATGTTATGTGGGTGGAGTAGACAAGACGATTTGTCTTACATCACATATTCTTATGACGCTTAGGTTTCGCTTATGACAGGTTGTGGACGCAGCGGACGCGGACCCAACAACTAGCTAGCTAGCAACTAGGACCAGACTGCTAGCTTCATTGCCCTGCGCCCACAATCTCTGCGTCGCGCCCTGTGTCGCGTTCTTAGCTGCGCGGCCCATTGCTCACTATGTTGGATGCCAAATCTCCTGGTCGCTCATTACTCCGCTTACGCACCCCTCACCCACACACTCACCTCACCTCACACACACACACACACACATACGCACATACACTAGTACACATTCACTTGCGTGCTTGCGCAGTTTTGCAGCGTTCGACCTACTTTATGTACGGATTTCTAAGCTTTGGGCACTTTGCTGATGGCTTATTATGAGGTATGGTACATGTACATACGTGCTCTAAAAAAATACAAAAGATACGTATTTTTTTTAAAAAATACCGTATTTTTTTAAAAAAATACGTCGGTCCAAAGTCAAAACGTATTTTTCCCAACTCTAGTCACACATCATTCACCGCTGCTAGTGAGAGACGAGACCCAGTCAGCCCGATCCTGGGGAGGGGGGCTGGCTCCCCGTTCGTGAGCATTACCGTAGTCTGCAATGTACATACATACCGTATACGTCCCTACCGTAATGGCGACGTTGCTGGCGTCGTAGGCGTCGACGGTAGCTGCGTTGCCTCCGGTGGTACAGCTCACCGCTACCGTAGTGCCTTGCGCGTGGCTCTGTCCCGGACTGTTGTTGTCGCTGTAGTCGAATCTGTGTACAAATGGTGCATTCACGATGGAGTCCGGAATCCGAATCCGCAAAAGTGTCGGTGTACGTACTTGTAGACATCGTTGGGATCAGTGGAGCCGAACGGAAAGAGCACCAGGTCGGAGCAGCCGCTGTCTGTTCCGGCGTTCGCTATTGGCGTGCCTAGAGTGCGGTATGTAAAGGGTTATTTACGTGGTCATTACGGTAGTTGCAAACCATTACATAACGGATAGCGCTAAATCAACTGCCCGCTGCACTCTGCAAAAGGAATGATTAAAATCCGTATGTACCTACAGTTGTACGTGTGTGTGTGTGTGTTTTTTTATGACACAGCGTTCTTGCATGTCCGGTACTACAGCTGTAACTAACCACTTTAGGTATGTATGTACCTACAGTGCCATACATATACCTACCACTAAGTACCTCCATAGTACGTCATAATATATACCGTAATCCTCATAATTAGCCCCATTTATTTAGCCCCCTTATAATTACACTCCGTCTATAGACCACTTTGAGTTTATCACCCCCGCCCCCATATAATTACACCTCCTCCCGAATAAAACAATTAGCGCCTAGGGGTTAATTATGGGGTTTACGGTGTGTACTGTACGTACAGTATCTCGACAATCATTACCTGAATTGGCGAGGCCTCCCGTGCACGCTTGGACTTGTAATGGCGAAGTGATTTTCAGCAGGCAAACGACGAGCAAAACCTTGCCGCATAGAACAGTCATGCTCGAAGTTTGCCAATGACACCTCTGGTTTGATTTCCGCAGAAAATAAATTCACTTGAATATGTCGCCCACTCACTGACTATTGTTGCGTGTTGTATGTACCTGCGCATGCATTGTTGTATGCGTGTAGGTACACATGTATATAGGCTGTGGGACAAAAAGCGTGACTGGATGAACTGCGCGGCGACCCAGCCCACTTTACGGGTGAGCGGTTTTTATGCGCTCCGCTGGCGAAGATTTGCCGCGGGGATTATTACAGTAAGTTCCTGATTAAAGCGCGCTTATGCACTGTTCACAGATGTTTCGGCAGTAAGTACAGTTTCTCTTCTGACTATACACCCACTGCTGTGCTGAGATGGTCGATTATGTCGAGTACCGTAAATCCTCCAATAGTGCCCCCGGGGCACTATTTTTTCAACCTATCCTTACCCGGGGCACTATTGGAGGGGGGCACTATTGGAGGGGGGGGGGCTTCTATTATTTCAATCTAAAAATTTTGAATGGTAATGCTAGTTTCGCTGTCAAAATTGCCGATTTTTCGGAGATTTTGATCACTTTTGCCACATTTAATGGTTGATTTACCGTTAATAGTTGCTAAAACGTACTATTATTGGCTAGTAGTAGTGTGTATACACGATATAAATGTATCTACCACTATATTTTTGCCCATAAAGGCACAACATACCCCTTACCCCCGGGGGCACTATTGGAGGGGTGGCTCTATTATTTCAACCTTGCCGTACCCGGGGGCACTATTGGAGGGGGGGGGGGTTGTATTGGAGAATTTACGGTATGTATGTACGATATGTGTGTGTACCTACATAGGTATGTACCATGTACCTGTGTACATACAACATACACGTACATTGTAGCTGTTCATTTCTACAGTACAGTACATACCTACCGTACATTCGTGCGTTGTACGAGTGTTTCCTTCTGTTTGCCTCGTCAGCAGTGTCTTCGAGTGTCTGGTCTGTACGGGGCAGCGGATGGCGTAGTGGTAGGCCTCTTGCGCGCACGTTTCTGAGTTCGATTCTCGATGGATCCCTGTGAAAAGCGAGTCTTTCCATATCCATGGATTTTCTCGTACCGTCACTGCCGTAGATTACAGATGCGTTCTTCCGAACGTGTCTGGATACTTATGCGGCTCTGGACAGAAAGGCGTCACGGAGATGCCACCGCAAGCATTTCGGTAGAAAATGTACGCAGATACAACGTGGCCAGGCTGTACTGAGAAACACAATCCTTCTATTTGACTCTGCGTCGACGCTTACAAGCATTGCGGGCGATCTCCCTTGAAACGCAACGTTGCCACTCTCCCATACCGTAAATCCCCCAATGAACGCCCTGGGCGTTCATTTTTTCAACCCACCCTCTACCCTGGGCGTTCATTGGAGGGGGGCGTTCATTCGAGGGGGGGGTTCATTGGAGGGGGGCGTTCTTTGGAGGATTTACGGTACATTGCCATTGCCACGCTGGGATCACCACTCTTCTATGTATTTCAACCACAGAATGAAACACACGTACGTAGAAGCTGCTAGGTACCAATAGAACAGTTCGATTTGATTAGCGGAATTTGTATATGCCACATGCATTTGACAGCGCGGTACAGCAGGCTCGAAGGCTCGGCACATGTTAGGCTACCGTACTCTCTCTAATAATCGCCCACTTGTTAATTAGCTGACGATTAGAGACCCAAGTACGGTGACATGTACAGCCGCTGAAATAAACGCCACAGGGCTCGCGTCGTCACGGGGAAGGGATAAATCCGCGATTTTTGGCGCAAATTCAAAAATTCGAATCGCTCATGTGCAGTCGACGAACTGGAACTCGCGCTGGAAGATAGCCCAGTCGTAGCGGCTGCCGATGAGCTGGCAGGTGGCCGTCACGGACGAACCGACCTGAATACAGCGCACGATTCGGAAGCACGCACGGACACAAGGCGCGTCATTTTGATGACAACTACTGGAATTTTTGGAGCGCGTCGGAGTCTTGGAACTGGTCCCCATAAAAATGGTTAAAGCGAAAAATGCATTAGTAGCTGCGTGTGTGCGTGCGTGCTTGGCGTGCGTGCGTGCTTGGCGTGCGTGCGTGCATGCGTGCGTGCGTGCGTGCGCGCGTGCGTGCGTGCGTGTGTGCGTGCGTGCGTGCGTGCGTGCGTGCGTGCGTGCGTGCGTGCGTGCGTGCGTGCGTGCGTGCGTGCGTGCGTGCGTGCGTGCGTGCGTGCGTGCGTGCGTGCGTGCGTGCGTGCGTGCGTGCGTGCGTGCGTGCGTGCGCGGGGGCTGGCGCACGCAAACTGCACGACAAACAAACGTGTTCAGAGCAAAAACCCATCACATGTACAGTAAAAGTATGTATGTACGGTACGCGCGGAACATACCGTACGCAGTTTACAATAATGTACAACATAACATCTCCAGTCCGACTGCATACCGTGATGCTCTGCTGGGAGGTGTCGTAGGCGGATACGGTGCCCGCCCGGCCCCGCATGTTGCACGTGACGGTTACGGTAGCGCCCAAGGGGTGCGTGTTCCCAAAGCCGCTGTCGCTGTAGTCGAATCTAAACGCCGAGATACGGTACTCAATCGTTTGAGAGCGGGTAGCTCAGTGGTAGGGCGTCGTTGCAGCGGAACCTTTTTGGACAAAACCTGACAAAAACCTCGTGTGGATTATTTTGAGTCTATTGTGGAGGCATAGATATGGAGGGTTTCGTTTGTGAGGAGTTGTGGAATGAACATGTCGTACACTACATGTTTATGGCACACTATCGCTCTACAGTATTTTTGCATACAATGTACCTAGATTGTACTGGGGCAGCGTATTGCCTAGTGGTAGAGAATCGGCCCCTTCTGTGTTCGATTCTTGATGGAACCACTAAAACGAGTTTTTCTCTATCAATGGACTTTCTGGCGCTGTCGCTGCACCAGCTGATTACAGACAGCGTTCTTCCGATGATTCCGGCTAACTATTATGTCGCTCCAAACAGCAAGGCGTCATGGAGATAGGTATGCTACAGATGGGCTATTGACGGCCTCCTAGCGTTACCCCCGTCCCAATCCAACCAACATTGTACTGCAAGACCACACCTGTACTGATCATCTTCGTCTACGTTGGTCAGGGGATACAGGACGAGGTCGACACAGCGTCGGCTTCCAAATCCTGAAAACATTGAAAGAAGCTGCGTACACTAGCATGTGAAAAACATCAAGAAATGAGGAAAAAATTCTGCCTAGCAGAAGCGACGCCTCAATGATGTTCCATTTGAAGATGTCAACACCGGACAAACAATGACAAAAATAAAAAAAAATATAAACCCCCAGTTTGGGCACAAGTTTGATCTCGAATGTGTGTAACGTGCTCACTCGCACGTCTCATTTGCACATCGCAGTCGACACACATGTACAGGTACATGCATGTACATCTACATTGTACACATTGCATATACCTATGTAGGTAGATACAAGAATGACCACTCATGTGTTACCATAAAATCGGTTCGAGTACTATTGATGTTGCTGGAAAAGCCAAAGTCAAATTCAAAACAAACACGACAAAAAAATAGAAAAAAAACACATTACTCACTGTTGTCAATGGAATTTCCGGTCGTCGCTCCCGCGCCTCCTAGCCCTCCAGTGCAAGCCAGCGTCTCTTGCAAGCACAGACAGCTAACGACTATTAGCAGAAGCTTCGTCGCGCCTTCCCTCTTGGCTCTTCGTCGCGCAGCCGCCGTCATGCCACCACAATTGATTGGCCCGTGGGCAGCAAACTGACCTATATGGACAGCGCGGGGGGAAAGAGAGACACTGGCCGCTCGCCGGCGGACCAGCACGATTATGTACGCTCCATTTCCGATGCGACGACCAGAGAGAGATTGCTGCACCTGGCTGCCTGCGCACGCGAATGTGTTTCTCACCGCACGCTCGTTACAAGCCATTCGCGCGCGTGTTTGCGGGTCGCGCGCAGGGGTCGAGGAGAGCGACACCGATCTGTTTCGAAATCGACCTGCGGGGCGGCTGGAAGCGCGTCGCTTCGCTAAGGTCTCCCAGCCAACCAGCCTGCCCCGAATGGCCCATCGCAGCTGCTGCGCTGACCGTCCACGCGAAATGGGGTCGATGGATGACGAGGCGCAATTGTCGCAGCCCCTCCCCCCCCCCCCCCCCCCCTCCCACCCCAACGCCATTGTCAGCACACGCCAGCGTAGGTACATTGTACATTGTTTGGCGGGGCCACGCTCTCGGGAGCGCGCGGTTATGCAGCCAGCTGCGTATGATCGCGGCCTACCTTGAAAGTCGCGCGCGAGAGAATTGAGAGAAGGGGATTTGACACCAAAAAAATTGGGAGGGAGGGGGACCTCATTTCCGCGGCCGACTCAATGTATAAGAGGATTGCTACTCTTGGCGCAGACGAGGGAAGGGGAGAGATGGGATGACCATAGGACGCGTATACGCACGCACGCACGCACGCACGCACGCACGCACGCACGCACGCACGCACGCACGCACGCACGTGGTGAAAACGCAACGAACAGCTGTCTTTTTCACTGGCCAGAAAGATGAAAACGAACAACAACAACGAGAGAGACAACATGATGACCGCCACTGCACGAAATCGTTGTAGGTACGGTAGGTAGGTACGGTTGTTCCTACGGTAGGTTTAGGATGAACGAGAACCGAGACTGTCAGCTCTTCCACCTTTCGTCGCGAATAGGCGAGAACGCAATGGAGTCACACCCTACTCAGCAACTGTTCTTGGACGAGGTCCGCTTAAAGAGTCGGTTGAAGAGTTGGAGAAAGTCGGCCTCGATCTCCGCGTTCGCGCTGAGAGTGTATCCGGTGTCGGAGTTGGCGTTTTTGTCCGAGGCGCTACAGACTGAAAAAACTAGGTGCTCTCGCCTGTCGGCAAGTTGTCCCTTCTCCTCCTGTTCATCCCAGCAGTGCTACAGTTGACCATCCCAATTTAAACCCAACATTGCAAAATTCCGTTCGCACTATTCGGATCATTCTGTAGAAAAGACCAAATGTCGCAAAAACTTCGATCTTTTTTTAATTTTTTGTACAAAGAAAAGTTGCGTGGTTTAAACAGTTTGTAGCCCTCAATGTGCACCTCATCGAGAGCTTTTGTGAAAGCCATCACACTCCAGTTTTTGGTTCAGTTTTAAACGCGCTACACGTGAATTATTGTGCAATTACACCAAAATTTCATTTTTTTTTAATTTTTTGTACAAAAATGTTCAAATGGTTTGAACAGTTCGTAGCCCTCGATCTAGGACTCGTCGAGAGCTTCAATCGAAGCCATTACACGCCGGTTTCGGTCTAGTTTTGAACGAACTACATGCAAAATACTGCGCAACGTTTACCAAAAGTTCGTTTTTTTAAACTGTTTTGTACAAAAAATACTTTAATTGTTTCGAAAAGTTCGTAGCCCTCCATGTAGGCCTCGTCGAGAGGTTCAATCCAAGCCATCGCACGCCGGTTTCGGTTCAGTTTTGAACGCGCTACACCAAAAAAACAAGTATGCCAGCATTTGAAACTTTAAAAAATTTTTGGAGCTTTGGCGAGTGAGAACTCACGAAATCGACAACGCTTCGTGACGCGTGATGGCTTAAGATCGATCGGCATTTGCATATACCGTAAACCCTATAATTAGCCCCCCTATAATTGGCCCCCCCCCTATAATAATACACCCTCCCAAGACCACTTTGAGTTAATAAGGCCCCCCCCCCCCCTATAATTACACCCCCTCCCTAAATGGTACCATCGTCTGAAAGGCACATGTTTCCATGTCTGGGTGTATGTATGGTCGCGTATGTGTGTGTATGTACACGTTTGTGTATGTGAGACTGTGTGAGAGTGTGTTAGAGTGTACCAACGTGTGTGCACAGCGCCTTTTTCCGATAAAAATCGCCTCCACGCGCCTTTTTCCCCACACATCTTCCCAATCCTCGACACTTCCAGTTTATCAGCCCCCCCTATAATTAGCCCCCCCCCCTATAATTATACACCCTCCTAGAGCTCGAACGAAAAAAATTAGCCCCCGGGGGGCTAATTATAGGGTTTACGGTATGTACTTCAGGTACATGTACTTCAACGTTGATGCGCAAAATTGACCGCGAGAGAAACTTCGAACTGAAACGGAACTGTTTCTTACCCCTAATTCCGTGGGTTCTCCTCAGGTGTTTGGCCATGCCGTCTCTGCTGAAGGTGCCAAACGCGCAGCTGGCGCAGAGGAACCTCTTGAAGCCGGTCAGCCGCTGGTAGTGGTCCCAGGCGTGGGCCTCCGCGCGCCGCGCTCTCATCGTCTTGCCGCGTCGGTGCCAAAAGTCGCCCGGCTGCAAGCACCGGACCGTGTCGTCGGCGCTCTTGGAACACGGCGGCAGTAATAGCTTGAATGTACTGCGCGTGGTCGCGTCCTAAATGCGATTCTGCCCCCGTAGTGCTGCGGCAACAACATTGGAACACTCTGCTATAGTAAGTGTAGATCCTACAGTGAAGTTACTCCCGTGACCAAAGGCTGACTCCTTTTGGGCCTCCTCAATGTGCGTCTGGGTTGCAGCATTCATCAGTGGCGTAGCCAGGAATTGATTTCGGGGGGGGGGGGAGTCCAATCTCGGCCAAATTCTCAATTTTGCAACAGGGGGGAGGACCCTGTCGATTTTTTTTGGACAGTGCGCCATTTCGGCTGGGGAAGCTTTAGACACTCTCTCATCCAATCTGTTTACACGCCTTGCGCTCGTTTGTCTGACAACATTCACACCAAAACGTTAGCAATGTTGTCAAAACGGTCGATTTCCGTGCTCAAAATAGCGCTGCAGGCAAATTTTTTAGAGTAGGGTAACGAACTTTACACGGTTTTTAATGCAAACTATGCGCCGCAGGCGGAAATTTGGCTTTTTAGTGTCGTTTTCATCATTATTTGCATTGAAATTGAGAAAAATGCCGATATTGGCACATTGCAACAGAGGGTACCACGTTAAAAAATTTTAGCTTCAGAGAATTTCGGAGGGGGAAGCTCCCCCTCTTCCCCCCCTTGGCTTCGCCACTGGCATTCATAGGTAAATGGGCCGGTTAAAAAGAAAAGTTTTGCAACAGTCGGCAAGAAATAGAACACCCTGGCGTTGGGCGGTTGGTTCAGAGACCGCTGAAGTATCTTTCGCAGGTCGGGAGCGTCGGCAAAGTCACTCTGCAAAGTTGAGACAGAAGTTGAATATTGACGGTGCATATCCGACACGCGTCGTGAGACGAACCCAACACGCACCTCAACGCCAACGGAATTCGGAATGGTGTTTCGTGCCAGCGCAGTCAGTGCACCTAAAAAGAAAGGATTGGAAAATCCGAGAAAAAACAAGAAAGTGTACTGTGTTGCACGTCTAGACAAGGACATGGAAACCGAACGAAAATGCAAATGTTTGGAACCCGTACCGTTGCCTAGAATGTGAAGACTCCTGTCCTTTCCGAAAAGTTGCTGCATGACTTTCGCGAATTCCCGAGAGAACTGCGGTTCTTTCGTGCAGTCGATGATTGTCGCCCCTACTTACGTATTAAATTGCCGAATTGAATTGAACTGCTTCACACATCGGTGACTGGCAGGCTTGGGTAAAAAAATTATTTTAATTAAATTAAAAAAGCTTTTTTATTAAATGCGTTCTTAGAGACAGTTTTGAACATCAAATAAATGTTGCAGGTGTTTTAAGCCAAGTAGAATAAGTCAAGTCTTTTCAGCCAAGTCACTAGCAGCGAAATGAAGCATTAAAGGCCTTTTAAAGTTGAAGTACACTTCAAACAACTTTTAATTCTAATATAGAATGTTTTTTTTTTAAATTATCACATTTCTTTCTTGAATAACTTTTGTTTCCTTTGCCGGATTGTAATCAAATTTGGAACACATATACCCAAGACTTTAGGATTTTGTCTGAAAAAAGAATCGTCGCATTCAGTTGAGAATTCCGAGAGTTATGCCGCTCCAAATCAGATGTCTCTTTTTGAGAACAAAAACACCATTGCTGGGCTGGTGTTGGTGTTGTGTTGGGCTGATGTTTGGAAATCATGCTAGCAGTGCCCCCCCCCCCGCTTTGTCGCCTCATAAAAGAGACGTTGCCCGCCCAGGCATCACCACGTGGAGGCGCAGAGTAAGACTTGAACCCTGTTGAGGTGGCCCAGAAGAGGGCCGTTGGGTGGGTAATGGAGTGGGGGAAGGGCGGATGGAGAGGGAAGGTTTCAGTCGAGCAGCACTAGAGAATTCTGTACGCCGACCATATTATTAGACGAGCCCGCGCAAAGCAAAAGCAAAGTTTTGCGTTTGAAATTTTGCATACAGTACTGATCAGTTAGGATACGACCGATTTCGTTTGTAAGATCTGCCAAAAAACGAGACATTTGATTCGGAGCGCCATAACTCTCGGAATCCTACACCGAATTCGACGATTCTTTTTTCAGACAAAATCCTAAAGTCTTGAGTATAAGTGTTCCAAATTTCAAAACAATCCGACAAAGGAAACAAAAGTTATTCAAAAAAGAAATGTGATAATTTACACCCTTTAGTTTTTTTATTGAGTCGGACTACGACTATCGAGACTTAGTTTGACAGCCTCCAGAACAGCTCCAATTGCGCTAATTATAGTTATTTGTGTACATAGCTCATCCAGGCTGCTACAAAGTAGTATATAGGGTTCGAACGCACTAAAGCCGTCGGTTTTGCCTTTTTTTTTTGGCCAATTATGATCTACTTCTTTACTACTTAAAAATGCCAGTTAAAGAAGTTTTTAGTTTTTATTTTCCCCAAGCCTGGTGACTGGTACATTAAGAAAAAATTTGCAGGTGGCTGCAAAAAAGGTGAATACGGTATGTGACGCCCTTGTGGTGAAGTCCAGTTTGAAAAGGAGCGGTATTAAGGCATGCCCCACTGATTTCTGGCCACTTCCACATTGCAGCTGATCAACTTCAGTTTGAACAAACCATGTATAAAATCTAAACCTCATGCAGCAACACGTCACATGTTCGGCGTTTGTTGTGTGAGCCATGTCACTCAGTCAAGCCAACCAAAGCACAAACGTCCATCAACTCATACCTCTTCTCTAACAAGACGTTATTATTGCTCATTACCATGAACCTGACACTGCCAAACAAGTATGTCCTACATAATCAATTGGTGCCCCATGCTAAAATTTGTTACACGTGGATTGGTGATGATGTACAGTTGCTGATGTGTAGGTGAGACATACAATACATACGTACTACAATCCTGCTCCATTCCCTTCTGACATTCCACCCAATGACAAACTGTTCATCCAACATTTGTGTTGTGCCCCCAGTTATTTGTGTAGTGCCGTAATGCATGTGTGTGTGTGCTGCATCCGTGCGTGCGTGCGTGCGTGCGTGCGTGCGTGCGTGCGTGCGTGCACGCGCGCATGCATACGTGTGCATAGGGGTTCCATGGGCATGTGCTTATTTCTTGCATTTCAATCTATGTAAACGTCAGCCAGTTCCAGTCGCCATTATTTTCGCTGCACATTTCCATTGCGGGTGAACACAACAAACGCCGAATATGTGACGTGTTGCTGCATGAGGTTTAGATTTTTGTTGTGTCGTGAGCCGACTTTTGATACCTCTCTCTTCCAGTATCAAACAACGAGTTCAATTACAGACAGTTCACAATACGACCGTTTACTATCACTCTTGGCTAGTAATAGTTTCTAGTCGCAGTTCTTATATTCATGGAATGTTCTAATCACAACACTCCTCCTCTTCCCCAAGAAGCCTGACTAGCCCTTTACACCACGTCTTCTTCGCCGAGGTCGTCGTCGTTGCAGCAGCCGACTGAAGACTTCTTTTGGCAGCTCACAGTCGAGACCTTGTTCTTGTCCCCTTTCCTGTTTTGCTGCCCCTTGTCCTGGTCGTCTTCGCTGCTCAACGAATCGTCGTTGTCACAGACTCGCTGAAGGTGGCCCTTGCTGCCGCACTTGTTGCAGGACAACTTCTTCGCAAAGCAGTCCTGGCGGTCGTGACTTCGACGCCGACTTCCACAGCTCGGGCAATGCAGGCTAATCTTCTTCTTGGCGTCTTTTCTGCTCGTCTCTGGTCGACTGCGGGTCACGTTCATGACTTCTGCTCTTCTGAAGTCTTCCCCGTTTCTGTTCGGCTTGCGCGCCATCTCCTCTGCCTGGGCATTCGCACTCTCCATGGTTTCGGCGATCTCAACTGCCCTGTTCAACGTCAGCTGAGTCTCGGCCAGCAGGCGCCGTCGGATCTCGTCTGCCCGGAGTCCACAAACCAGTCGGTCTCTGATGGAACGGTCGAGCTGTGTCGCGAATTCGCAGGAGCTGGCCAGCCTCCGCAACTCAGCGACAAACTCGGCGATTGTCTCATCTGACCGCTGGTCTCTTCTGTGGAAACGGTAGCTGTTGGCGACGACGCTTCGCTTCGGCTCGAAGTGGTCGGCCAGACAAGCGACGATTTCTTCCATCGTCAGATCCGCGGCCTTTCTCGGAGAGGCGAGTCCTTCCAGCAGCTTGTACGTCTGCGGGCCCATGACAGTCAGCAGCACCGCGGTCTTCTTCTTGGAGCTGGCGATCTCGTTGGCGAGCAGAAACTGTTCGAACCGCGCGACGTATCGTTGCCACTCCTCCTCCTTGGAGTCGAAAGGCTCGATCGTGCCGATCTGCGCGGCCATCCTTCCTTTCTTCTGCTGCCGCCGCCTAGCTCGCTCGGCGCGTTCGCTCAGTTGCTCGTCGGCCGCTTCTTCCGCTGTTGACGCGCTGGCCTGCGTGTCCTCTTCTGACGACGCAGCCGCTGCCAGCAGGCCTTGGCCTTGTTCTGCCAGGGCAGGAGGAAGTCTGCTGTTTCGAGTTCCGAATCCACAGCAGGTCACGCCACTGTTGTGTCGTGAGCCGACTTTTGATACCTCTCTCTTCCAGTATCAAACAACGAGTTCAATTACAGACAGTTCACAATACGACCGTTTACTATCACTCTTGGCTAGTAATAGTTTCTAGTCGCAGTTCTTATATTCATGGAATGTTCTAATCACAACAATTTTATACATGGTTTGTTCAAACTGAAGTTGATCAGCTGCAATGTAGAAGTGGCCAGAAATCAGTGGGGCATGCCTTAATACCGCTCCTTTTCAAACTGGACTTCACCACAAGGGCGTCACATAGGTATTCACCTTTTTTTGCAGCCACCTGGAAATTTTTCCTTAATACAGTGTTTTTTCGAAAGATGAGGGGGTTTCTGTGATTCAACGCACGCAAGCATGCACGCACGCACGAACGCACGCTGCCATGCTCGCACGCACGCACGCACGCACGCTCGCACGCACGCACGCACGCACGCACGCACGCACGCACGCACGCACGCACGCACGCACGCACAAAGTACCAACAACCTAGCAGACATACATGCCTGCATGCACATGCAGTTGTGCTATATTTCTGCGTCAGTGCATAGTGATGTAAAGTATGGAAATGATCACCAAGACCAGGCGGTCAACTTTTGTGTTTTTGCCAAAGTGATCGGACCTACCCACATCAAGTTTCTTGCGAAGCAGCCCATTTGCTGGTGTGCGTGCGTGCGTGCACATCTGTAGTGCCATATTGGTTCGTCGGAGCAAAGCGGTGTAAAGAATCAAAATGATCTGCACGTGCAGGCGGTCAACTTTTGTGTTTTGGCCAAAGTGATCCAACCTACCCATATCGATATTTATCGATTATCCCAGAAGTGAAAATATTTTGGTGCGTCGGATCGTGTTGACTTCCAGGAATGAAATGTTCTACATCGAAGGGCGATCAACTTTATTATTGATGTTTAGGCCATCCGACCCAACCACACCGAAATATCGCCAATTTCCGTTATCGATATAATGGGGGGAGGCATTTTGGTGCGTCCAATTTGGTCCTAATTGTTGAAAGTAACACAAGTCATGTCATGGCGACCAACTTTCTCCTTTACAGCGAAGTGCTGCGATGTACCGTTAAATCGCCTATAGGGCACAAAATTTGTGGCCCATTTCCAAGAAAATCAATCGATAATCGGATAAAATCGGCAATATCTCGAGATCGGTTCGAAGTAAACACGAATCTTTTGGCGTGCAACATTGCGATCACTAGCTGGCTACACATACCAAGTTTCATCGCCATAGGCCCTGGCGTTCGCGAGCGGCGCTCCAAAAACCTGGCAGAGAACATGAAAAAAAAGCCGCAAAATTGGAACATTTTTGGAACTATTGACCCCTTACAGTAAAGCAAGAAACGCGTTATAGCGCATTCGATGCCCCAGAAGAAGGCGGTTCATTTGCGCCATAACGCGTCAAAATCCGTTCAGGCAATCAAAAGTTATAGGCGATCGAAAATTCAAAAACCTGCATTGAAAAGTGGTCACATATTTGGGTTGTACGCTGACGCGTACACCCTGATAAATTAGTTCGCACTGACCATTGCAGTATCGTTTGCGGTGTCTGATGAAGTTGCTGCGTTGCGCGAATCCCGCGTCGCAGCGGGAACACTTGAACGCGTAGAGGCCCTGCTCTCTGCTGAGATGCGCATACGCGTGATGTCGGCCATTCTCCACCGTTTTGTTGCACCGCAGACAATGCCAGGGCTGGTTGTTGGAGCGAACCACCGCAGGCGTCTCAACCACTAAAGTGTAATACATTGTAGGTGTCAGCTATGAAATGGTGCTAAAGAGCAACAACAAGCAGCAGAGCAGAGACGCAACGAAACCTGGAGTCGGATCTTCAGACGCGTCACTGGGACCTCGGTCCGCAGCGTCGTTGTCAGTCGTCCGTGGATGCAGTCCGCCAGCTGTGTTTCCAACACGTCCAGCAGCAGCAGCATCGCAATCGTCGCGTTCAACTAAAATCACGAATTTTTCCGAGCGTTTTTCCAACAAAATTCAGGCCGACAAAATTTCGTGCTGTTCTTCTTGAATTTTTCCGGCGTTTTGCTAAAGAAAAAAGCAAAAACAACTAAAATAACGCGATTTTAGACCCATTTTTATGCCGAAATTTTAGTCAAAACTAGACTCAGCCTTAGACCCCAATCCCAGTTTGGATGGCCCTCTCTATGGCTACTTTCACCACTCTTCAGGTTACGGAGATACAGTGCACCTGATGTTGCCGTCTGACCAAACTGACAACCGAGCAATTAATTACCGCTTGGCTGGGGGCTGTGTGCCTCGATAATGACGACGTCATCATCCGAATCTGACAGCTCAATTGGTGACGGCGGCGCGGTCTCGCATTTCACGGACGCTGAACAGTATATACCGTAAATCCTTTGAGTAAATAAGCCCCCGGCCTATAATTATACCCCCTCCCTAAATGTACCATCGTCTAAAAGGCACATTTTTTTATGTCTGGGTGTATGTACAGTATGTACCTATGTACACGTATGTGTATGTGAGACTGTGTGAGAGTGTGTAAGAGTGTACCGACCGACGTACCTGTATGTGCGCAGCGTCTTTGTCCCTTAAAAATCGCCCCCAAAGTTCTCCACACATCGACCCTTTCAGTTTATAAGCCCCTTCTATAATTAGCCCCACCTCTATACATACCGTAAATCCTCCAATAGTGCCCCCGGGGCACTATTTTTTCAACCTCTCCTTACCCGGGGGCACTATTGGAGGGGGGGGGCACTATTGGAGGGGGGCTTCTATTATTTCAACCTAAAAATTTTGAATGGTAATACTAGTTTCGCTGTCAAAATTGCCGATTTTTCGATGATTTTGATCACTTTTGCCACATTTAATGGTTGATTTACCGCTAATAGTTGCTGAAAGGTACTATTATTGGTTAGTAGTAGTGTGTATACACGATGTGCTACACGATGTACTACACGAGTGTGTAGTAGTGTGTATAAATGTACCTACCACTATATTTTTGCCCATAAAAGGCACATGGCACAACATACCCCTTACCCCCGGGGGCACTATTGGAGGGGGGGGCTCTATTATTTCAACCTTGCCGTACCCGGGGGCACTATTGGAGGGGGGGGCACTATTGGAGGGGGGGGCTGTATTGGAGGATTTACGGTATTTAGCCCCAGGGGGGGGGGCTAATTATAGAGTTTACGGTATTTCTGTGCAACAATTTGCATACATTCGATTCAGGTCGCGATTTGCGTGGAGAAAATGGTTGGTGAAAAAATAACCGCGTGTGACTGGACTGGACTGGACTGCTCCGTTCATGTTTGCACAACAACTTTAAAACATTGATTTGAAAGAGTGCTACTCGACTCTGTGTAGTGTATTCTAAGGTGAAGTTCGAATTTACCTAATTGTTTTTGAGATATTGAATTGAATTTGGAAACAATAGCAAAATAACAAACCCGGCAAATTTTGGTGTATAGAAAGCAAGGCCTTTTCATCCCTGGCTCGACAGGTGGCTGTCCACACTTCGGCTTTCACTACCGAATTCTGAATGAAGATTGAGGACGTACCTATGTACGTCTATCGTAAGTTCGTGTTCGAATCTGCAGCTCACCGAAGGGGCGGCGACGCCTTGGAGCAGCTGGCGGAGTTCGCTTTCGCGGGCGGGGTCACTCTTGTAGAAGTACTGAACACGCTCTTGTCTGTGTCGAGTAGATGAATCATCGAGCAATGATCAATCGTCGTCGATCATAGACACAGGGACAAGGACACGCAAGCGCCAGCGCACGCACGCACTCACGCACGCACGCACGCACGCACGCACTCACGCACGCACGCACGCACGCACGCACGTGTGACAGACAGCAAAGAATGCCACACAACACCACTGCTCACGAGAATCTCCAGGCGAGGGTGCTTCTGCCAGGAGTGCTGCTGCAGCGCGTGGTAGCTGGCGAGACGCGTGTGCGCGCAGTGTCTGCACTGGTACGGGAACCAGTCGAGGTGTTCTTCGAGCAAGTGCGTCTCCAGCTCGTTATGTTGGACGAACGCCGCCCCGCAGCGCCCACACGCGTGCCCCTGGCGGCGCTGCGACATCTGCTGCATCGCCATCGTGGAACGCGCGCAAGACACGAGCGCTCCTTGCGATTAAACTGCGGCTCTTGCCAACAAAAAACTTGTGGATAGTGATGGCAGACTCGCCGCGAATGGTGGAAAGAGAGTTTGACGATTCGCACAAAGAGAGTGTTGCGACGGCAAAGCGACCGCCCCCGTCTGCGTTCCCACAGCTATAAACCGCGCGTCCCTCAACCTGACCTGTCCAGCAGCGCCAACCCGCGGCGTCTCTGCGGGTCTTTTGATCAGCGCAGCGCGGAGACAACCGACGATGTGCCGTCGCCTCGCGGTCATTGCGCTGGCATTTTATTCGCCGAGGCGCGGCGCGCTTCGTTTGGTCGCGTCGCCTTGATGGATGGCCCCCACCTTTGTGCGTGCAGTTTCTACTGTGTCTTTCCCCTCCGTCACAACAGATTCGCGCTCGCTGCTGTTGCGGAGTCGAGTCAGCAGCCCCACGTAGCTATTTGAGGCCACACACACTGCTGCCGGCACACACACACACACACACACACACACACACACACACACACACACACACACACACACACACACACACACACACACACACACACACACACACACACACACACACACACACACACACACACACGCGCACGCACGCACGCACACGCGCACGCACGCCCGCCGCACGCCGCACGCACGCACGCACAACGAACGAACGAACGCACGCACGCACGCACGCGCGCACGCACGCACGCATGATCTTCAGCTTCGCACTGGCTGGAAACGTAGCGATGAGTTGTTGTCGAACGTCGGCGGCAGACTGGCTGGCAGCGGTAGCTCGACGTCTTCTCTGCAAATAATTTATGTTTGCATCATATTAAATTTAAAAAAAAATTGAATGTCTGTTTACTTGTAGTGCGCGAGCTCCTGACCATCTTTGACCTCTACGGTCGGTTTCTTTGGCAGGTCGACGGCTGAAAAACTTAAGACACTAAGTCTCGTTGTTTACGTGTGCGTGCGTTCGTGTTGTGCGTGCGTGCGTGCCGGTGCGTGCGTGTGTGTGTGCGTGCGTGCTTGCGGCGTGCGTGCGTGCGGCGTGCGTGCCGATGCGTGCGTGCGTGCGTGCGCGTATTCTCCAAGCCCCACTCCAAGCTGATGCAGACGTCCCGACGAAAACCGGACGCGGCACGCAGGGCCGTGCGCGCACGTTGTGTGGCTCCGCTGTGTGTCGCGCGCGAGCACACGCAGCGCACTGTGCATGGATAGATCTAATCAGCAACGATTAGAGCAGTCCCCGTGGCGATCACTCGTTCCCTGCCCTGCCCTGAGCCTCCCTGCTGAGTCCATCGCCACCCTGCCCCATTCAGCGCAATAAACTCGTTCTCTGTGGCCCTGGTCGCTCAGCCAGTTCTGCAAGAGTTGATTTGGTTCATTGGTTAGAAGACGCAGGCCTCTGCTCGGAAGAGACGATAGGCTAGGTCCCAGCAGAACATTAGCAACAGCTATAGTAGTTGATGGCGCTGCCACAGGATGTTGTGCCTGAGGTGCTCCGTCAGCTGCCGCTGCTCGACCTGGCCACCTGCCGGCTGGTCTGCCGCAGCTGGCGCCGACTCCTGCCCGGCGATCGGGCGTGGCGGGAACTGGACCTGGTCACGCTCGCGATTTGGCGCACTCTCGATGACGACGAGCGCAAAAAGCGGCTCCGCTTTGAGTGGCGCCTTCGAGCCTGGGGCCAGGACGCAGAGACGGTTGTGAGGAACTGCTCCAGGGACGCTGTGCGCCGTTTTGTCGGCAGGCAGCTGCGCAAGGCGGATGGCGCCCGCGTCACTGGCGTCACGATGCACCCGAAAGGCGGCCTGACGATGTCAAGATGGCTGCTGTTCAGCGCCGCGCCGCTAGCATGAGGTCATGCGTTCCTGCTGCGGCTGCTGCGGCATGCGGCCAAGCAGCCGACATATTCACATGCTCTGAGGCGCCTGATGAAGGCCGCGGCCTCTTGTTCCAGCCTGGACTCGTTCGGTAGCTTGAGGCATGACCATCAGTCTCCACGGCCACGTCTAGAAGAGCTTCACGATAGCCGGATTACCACCGGCCTGCTGGATTCTGCGTCGCGGTCGTTCCGGAGCCTGCGCCGACTTCAGATCCTGCGAATCTGCGTCGACAATCGCCAGATCCCCGGACTTCCGACTGTTAGGCAGCTCATGTTGGGATCGACGTCGACTTACTGCTACATTACGCCCACCGACTGTTCGCTGTCCTCGATGGTTGAGTCGCTGACGCCCAACGTCGAGGAACTGGTCGTTGGTGTACTGGAGCTCGACCGCCTCTACCAGTGTAAGCCGCCTCTACCAGCATTGTCCACCGTCTGGCAGGCGCTTGCGGCTGCTTTGCCCGGCCTGCTCTACCTTCGCGTCGAGCTCTTACAATTCCAACGCGTCTACGCCCAACGCGACCTCGGACCATGCACGAGTTTGCCGGTCGTTTCAAAGGCCTTTGCCGAGCGCGTGCGCGCCCAGTGGCCAGCCAATCAAGGCCGCCCTCCACTCTACGTCGACTTTGTGCAGGAGCGTTGGCACGAGAACCAGTGTTTGTTGAGTAGCTGCTACGACCTCAGCCGTCCCCGCACCACCCGGGCTTCGACGCCGTTCGAGGGCCACGTGCTCGTGCCGGACAGCGACCACGAGCGCCAGCGTCGCTACGGGCGATTCCTGCAGAGCTGGCACATCAAGGAGGTGCAGAGCGCGGACGCTTCACCAAGTGACGCGTCTCCCTCCAATCGCTAATTGGGTCTTTGACTAGACGATTGCGTTGTGGATGGTGCAGCGAACTACACGAGGACGAGTGAGCGACCCGGCGTCTCGACTAGCTCAAACGTAGTGCATTTTACTGGAACGATTGTGGACCATCACTGCCGTGCACGATGTTGTTGTCAGCCAGTACTCGCATTTCGGCATACACTAGACTCAAGCAGCCAATTGTCATCTTTACGTAGCAACTATACGTCATTCGCTTCGCTTCGACCACAATACGAAGGCAGCGCGGGCACATGAGAAGTCTAGGCAGCAGGGCGAGCGCCATGCAGTGGACGCAGTCGGTGGAGCAGGACGTACACCTGGCTGAATGCGGTTGCGGCTGAATGCAGTTGCGAATCGGTGGTTTTTGCCGAAAATCGCTGCCAAAATCCCAAAGTTTGCTATTCTCGATGGGTTTGTTCATCAGGTCAGATTTGCCCGTCGCACTCGCATTTTTTTTGCAAATGAATCCCTCATTTTCCATCTGTTTGACGTCACTGTTGACGCAGCACACAAGCAAAGCTGGCGCTAACTTTGAAATGTGAATAAAGAGCTTCACGCTCGCGCTGGGTCTAATCGACATCTATACATTAGTACCATTACTGAGTGTTCCTCTGAGGCGTGGCCAGAAAGAATCCTTGCCATACCTAAAAACTTGTCGAAAAAAGATTATTCAAGTTATGTAAGTTAAGTTATTTTTAAGTTGAAGTTAAGTTAGTTAACTTGACCCTCGATTTCAAAAAAACAAGTTACAAGTTAACTTAACTTTAACTTGAAGTTGTAGAAGTTAGCTCCACCAACCAAAAGATGCTCGGTAATCTCGATAAATGCTGCCAAACCAATGTAAGCACAGTAATTTGCGCGTGCGCAGTAATGTAGCGCTCCTTGATTGAAAGAACACGAGCCAGAGAACATGGTGAAGAACGACTTTTACACGTCGTTCTTCTTTCTAGATGTCCGCCGTGACCTAGCATGGCGACAGGTTGCGTGGACATGAGAGACAACACCACAAAAAACGGGCAGGATTTCCTTCAGATGCACCTGAGTGTGCGCGGTATACACAAATTTAACATACGGTAAATCCTCCAATAGTGCCCCCGGGGCACTATTTTTTCAACCTCTCCTTACCCGGGGGCACTATTGGAAGGGGGGGCACTATTGGAGGGGGGCTTCTATTATTTCAAGCTAAAAATTTTGAATGGTAATGCTAGTTTCGCTGTCAAAATTGCCGATTTTTTTGGTGATTTTGATCACTTTTGCCACATTTAATGGTTGATTTACCGTTAATAAAGGGTTTTTTTTAAATTTACCGATTTGTTTCTTGAATAACATTTTATTTCCGATTCCGATTTTAGTGAAATTTGGACCATGGACGCAGAACGCTTTGGGATTTTGTCTAGAAGAGGAATCATCGAAATGGGATAAGCTTTCAAAAAGTTATGACCTTTCAAAGTTGAAGTCCTAATTTGCGAGTCAGTGATCCAGGCACGCAGCAGGCACACCACAGCGAAACGCCTTTCTTCTCAGGCCATCTGCAACAAAATTTCAGGTTACCGTGCGAAATTTCATGGGCTACACGACGACGTTACCCGTTTTGAGCGGTATTCGGAATTTGCATCACATCGGTGTCAAAATTCAAAGTCAGTGCAAAAGTCGCGCACTGCTAACTTGTTTCACCAAAAGTTCTCTATTGAAAGTGGAAAATAAAATTCTGATAGACTACAACTGTGGGGAATGTCCTGAGAATATGTCGATTCTAAACCACCCTTGTTTTATGTAAATTCAACAACTCTTTGTTTAGAAGTAGACTTCCAAAATTTTCCCATGAGATGCAAGGTTTTTGTGGATTTTCAGATTTTGGGCTGCCACTGCTGAGGTGTAAAAGCTGGCTCATCAACATAATTGGGTCAAATAAACCTCAGGACATTCCCCACAGTTGTAGTCTATCAAATTCTTATGTTCCACTTTCAATAGAGCCTTTTGGTGAAATGCGTTAGCACGCAGTGAGTGACTTTTGCACTGACTTTGAATTTCGCCACTGATGTGATGCAAATTCCAAATGCCGCTCAAAACGGTTAACGTAACGTCATCGTGTAACCCATGAAATTTCGCACATAACCTGAAGTTTTGTTGCAGATGGCCGGAGAAGAAAGGCGTTTGACTGCAGTGTGCACGCTGCATGCCTGGATCACTGACTCACAAATTTGGACTTCAACTTTGAAAGGTCATAACTTTTTGAAAGCTGATCCAATTTCGATGATTCCTCTTCTAGACAAAATCCCAAAGCGTTCTGCGTCCATGGTACAAATTTAACGAAAATCGGACGCGGAAATAAAAAGTTATTCAAGAAACAAATCGGTTAATTTAAAAAAAAACACCCTTTAGTTGCTGAAACGTACTATTATTGGTTAGTAGTAGTGTGTATACACGATATAAAGTACCTACCACTATATTTTTGCCCATAAAAGGCACATGGCACAACATACCCCTTACCCCCGGGGGCACTATTGGAGGGGGGCTCTATTATTTCAACCTTGCCCTACCAGGGGGCACTATTGGAGGGGAGGCACTATTGGAGGGGGGGGGGGGTTGTATTGAAGGATTTACGGTAACTTTCAAGTTTTTTTTATTTAAATTTAGCATAAGTTAACTTGAGTTTCTCAAGTTTTTTAGAGTGTCTAACTCAAGTTAAAGTTAGCTCAAGTTATTTAGACCTCAAAAACTCAAGTTAAAGTTAGCCTAACTTTTCAATAACTTAACTTTAACTTACAAGTTAACTTAACTTTTCATTTCAAGTTCCCAGGTATGATCCTTGCCCTGACGTTAACACACTCTGTCTCGCGTATACATAAATAGTGACTTGCGCAGTGTCAGTCAGGCTTGGGCAAAATAAAAAAAAGAAACTAGAAAAAACAATTGTTAAAAAAAAAAACTTTTTTTTTAATTAAAAAAAATCTTTGTCAAAATTGTCTAAAAAGGGCTAAAACGAGGCAAAAACGTTGGTTTTAGTGCGTTTGAACCGGCCAATTTAGTAGCAGCCTGGATAAGCTAAATAACCATAATTAGCACTACTGGAGGTGATCCGGAGGCTGTCAAACCAGTCCTAGTCGTAGTCTGACTCAAGAAAAGACTACCAGTTGCGCACTTCTAACGGCTTTTAATGCATTAGTTCGCTGTTATTGACACTCTACTAGGCTTAAAACATCTTCTGCAACGTTGATTTGGCGTCCGGAACGGTCTCTAAAAACATTCAATAAAAGTTTTTTAATAAAAAGAAAAATGGATTTTTTTTATCCAAGCCTGCATGCATTTGCGCGATACACATTTCGCGCGTACAGTCTCCTTTTGCTGCTTGCTGCTGCGTGTCTGCGCTCGCTGTGGCCATGGAGGGTGGGGTTGGAGCGCTGGATGGATAGCTATTGTTAGCTTTGCTTTGGACCTAAGCGCACCTAAGACCGATTTTTTATTTATTGGCGAGAAAGACGAAGACGATCGAAACGGACGGAAAAGAAGCGAGGGCAGGATGAGGACGGTGCACGAGTGCACAAAGTAACGAATTCGTCGAATTTGAACGTTTCCTACGGTAGTGTATGGCGGCGCCCCTTTCGCTAGGTTCATAGGTGTACGCCAGCAATGTCCACGAACAAAAAGACAAAGCCGCCAGCGAGAACACTTTGGCTTTTCTATTCCGTAAATACCTAAACGAGAGACGCACGCTACTCTACTCACGCTACTCAACAGCTTTTCTAGGAAGCGGTTCGCTTGAACAGACGGTTGAAGAGTTGCAGAAACTCCGCCTCGACCTCCGCGTTCGTGTTGACAGCGTATCGGGCGCCGGAGTTGGCATTCTTCGTTGAGGCGCGGCCGACTGAAGATGGCCGTAGTGGGCGGGGGGGGGGCACGCAGCAGTGAACACTGCCGTGCCCACTATGTACTTATGGACGATTGGTCCCAAAAGTGCAATTTTTAAGTGCTTACGCATGCTAGCGTGGCATCTCCTCAGGTGTTGGCTAATGCCGTCCCTGCTGTACGTGCCAAAGTCGCAGCCGGCGCAGAGCAGCCTCTTGAAGCCGGTCAGCCGCTGGTAGTGGGCCCAGGCGTGGGCCTCCGCGTGTCGCGCTCTCATCTTCTTGCCGCGCCGGTGCCAAAAGCCGTCCGGCTTCAAGCACCGGACCGTGTCGTTCGCGCCCTTGCAGCCCGGCGGCAGCAGTAACTCCCGGCTGATCGGAAGAACCCCCCTGTCCTTGCCGTAAAGTTGCCGCATGACTTTCGCGAGTCGCCGAGCGAACTCTGGCTCCCGGGTGTTGTCGATGGTTGTCGACCCTATAAGTACGTGAATTGAACTGTCGAATTGAACGGTTTCTCACTTGGGTGTGAGTCGAATGGTTTCGCACTGACCAATGCAGCATTTCTTGTGGTGCGCACGGAGATTGCCGCGTTGTGCGAATCTCGCGTCGCAGCGGGAACACTTGAAGGCGTAGAGGCCCTGCTCTCTGCTCAGATGCACATACGCGTGAGTTCGGCCGTCATTCACACTTTTGTTACACCGCAGACAATGCCAGGGCTTGTTCTTGGAACGAGCCACCGCAGGCCTCTCAACTGCTAAAGTGTGATGTGCAATACGCACACGTTGGTCCCATGAGATATCTACCTACAAGGCCCGTTAACGAGCAGCAGAGCAATAGTACGCAGCAAGCAGTCAGAGACACAACGACACCTGGTGGCGTGGGATCTTCAGACGCGTCACTGGTCTGGTCGTTGTCAGTGGTCGGTGAATGTGGTCCACTAGCAACGTTTTCAACATGTGCAGCGGTGTCGCAATCATTGTGTTCAACTAAAATCGGTAATTTTTCCGAACGTTTTTTCAACCTCTTCCCCCCGACAAAATTGCGTGCTCTTGCATCTTTTTCAGGGTTTTATTTATAGATGGACAACACAACAAAAATGACGCTATTCATTTGGTGCAAAACGTTCCCTTCGCTCCCAACTCCCAGTTTTGATGCGGGGGACACTCACAAGGGCTACATATACATATTTCACCCATCTACAGGTTACGGACACACTGCTCTGCTCGGATGTTCTGATCTGATGTTGCCGTCTGACCAAACTGACAACGGAGCAATTAATTAATTAATTACCGTTTGGCTCGGGACTGTGTACGTCGATGATTATGACGTCGTCACCCGAATCCGAGAGCTCAATTAGTGCCAGCGGCGCAGCCTCGCGTTTCACGGCCGCTGAACAGTCTCCATATTTAAAATATTTAAATATTTAATTATATTTAAGTTTTTGCGCAGAAAAATGTGATGTTTTCTTTTCAAAAGTTTCAAAAGTTTTCAAAAGTTTGAGTTTCGATTCGGGTCGCGATTCGCATAGACTAATTTGCTTAAACAAAGAATTACACGTGTTTTGCATAGAATAGAAAAATGACAAACCCAGCAAATTTTGGTGTATAGACAGCAAGGCCTTTCCTTCTTTGGCCCGACATTTCGCCGTCCACACTTCGGCTTTCACTGCGGAATTCTGAATGACCATTTTGGGTTGGGTATGTACGTCTTAATCGTAATTTCTAATGGTCGCAGTCGAAATTTGAATTTGCAGCCTACCGAAAGGGCGGTGGCGCCTTGGAGCAGCTGGCGGAGTTCGCTCTCGCGGGCGGGGTCACTCTTGTAGAAGTACTGAACACGCTCTTGTCTGTGTCGAGTAGATGAATCATCGAGCAATGATCAATCATCGTCGATCATAGACACAGGGACAAGGACACGCAAGCGCCAGCGCACGCACGCACGCATTCATGCACGCACGCACGCACGCGCGCGCGCACGCACGCACGCACGCACGCACGCACGCACGCACGCACGCACGCACGCACGCACGCACGCACGCACGCACGCACGCACGCACGCACGCACGCACGCACGCACGCACGCACGCACGCACGCACGCACGCACGCACGCACGCACGCACGCACGCACGCACGCACGCACCGGCACACACGCACGCACGCACGCACGCACGCACGCGCGCACGCACGCACGCACGCACGCACGCACGCACGCACGCACGCACGCACGCACGCACGCACGCACATGTGACAGACAGCAGAAAATGCCACCACCCCACTCACGAGAATCTCCTGGCGAGGGTGCTTCTGCCAGGAGTGCTGCTCCAGCGCGTGGTAGCTGGCGAGACGCGTGTGCGGGCAGTGCCTGCACTGGTACGGGAACCAGTCGAGGTGTTCTTCGAGCAAGTGCGTCTCCAGCTCGTCTTGCCGGAAGAACGCCGCGCCGCAGCGCTGACACGCGTGCCTGCTGCGGCTCTGCAGCGCCAGGGGCTGCGACTGCTGCTGCATCAGCGCCATGGAACGCGCGTCGAGACTCTATCCAAGCGCTCTTTGTGACTTGCAGCGGAAACGGGACCAATCTTTCCACTGAGCTCTTACAAAACAATCTTGAGGAAAGTGAGGGCAGGTGTTGCTGCGGTGGGAAGGGCGTTGAGTTGGATTGCCGCTCACACAGATAGAGTGTTGAGGCGGCAAGAAACGTGCAAAGCGACGCGCCGGCTGCGTTCCCACAGCTGCGTGATGCATCTCTCATCAACCTGTCGGAGTGAACTCGCGGCGTCTCGGCGGGTCTTTTGATCAGCGCAACGCAGAGCGTCTACTTAAAAGAGATTTGTCGTCGTTGCATTTTATTCGCAGAGACGCGGCGCGCATTTTATTCGTTTGGCCGCGTACTCGGCTTGATGGACGGCCGCGCCTTTGTGGGTGCGGTTTCTGGCGGTGTCTTTTTCATCCTCCCTGCAAGAGATCCTTAATCTTGGTGTGCGTGATCAGCTCAGCTCAGATCTGAGATTCGCTCTCGTTGGGACGAGGAGACGCCAAACTGACAACGCAGTACAATAGTGGGATATCACAGTAAGTCGGCAGTCAAACAGTCATTTTGTCACTTGTATGTACATGTACATTAGCCATCATAAGCGGAGAATGTTCACTGAGCCATTTTCTTCTGTGATTGTATATGCGTGAAGATTTCAAATTACACGTTCTCCACACTGCCAATGACAATCGGCAGTACTATTTCAATATTTTGTTCGGTGTCGAAGCGTAGAATGTACGAAATCTCAATGAGGGCATTGGGACCCTGGAATGTCGGCGGCAGGCTGGCTGGCAGCGGCAGCTCGACGTCTTCTCTGAAAATAATTTATGTTTGCATTATATTAAATTTGAAAAAAAAATTGAATGTTTATTTATACTTGTAGTGCGCGAGCTCCTGACCATCTTCGACCTTCACGGTTGGTTTCTTCGGCAGGTCAATGGCTGAAAGACTCCAGACCCTAAGTCTCGTTGTTCGCGTGTGCGTGCGTGCGTGCGTGCGTGCTTGCGTGCGTGCGTGCTTGCGTGCGTGCGTGCGTGCGTGCGTGCGTGTATTCTCCAAGCCCCACTCGTGGCGCTGATGCAGACGTCCATTTGCTTGGTGTCGTGCAGCTCCATTTCATAGCGATTCTGAGCCACAAAATGCAGTCGCTGGTACAGCGCCAGTTGAACCGGTTTGCTGCCGCCCGGGATTCTCGTGGCCGTCGACCGTTTGCGCGTCACCGCCGGACCGGCTTCCTGCGTAGTTTTTTTCGGGGTTTAAGAAAATATTTTAACATTTTTCCAAAGATATTGTCAATGGAATTGTGACCTCCAATTGCCGCTCCTTTTGCTGCTGACAGCAGGTCAGCTCGAGACGGATCTTCATGGTCTCGCCGGGCAGGAAGCCGGCGTGCTCCAGCTCCACCAGGGCAGCCAGACGCGTCCTCTTGCGCCAGCAGAAGCAACAGCAGCCCACCAGTTCCATACGGTCCTGGAATTTATTACTTTTTTTAGGTTTCTGATGGGCATGGAAATTTCGATGGATTTTCTCGTGCTGTAGATTACAGACGGCGTTCTTCTGAATGTCTTTTGGCTAATTCTGCGGCTCTAGACGGGAAGGCGTCATGGAGATGGATGGGTATGCTATATGGGCCATTGACCTGGGGTTGCCCCTAATTCAACAACCATGGGGAGGGCGTGTTTGAGTTACACTTGTTTTACGCAGACGCGAACAGACTAACGCTGATCGACAAGCGTACACACCCGCGCAATGCCCACCTGTCCCGAGATCGGCTTGTTCCTGACGTTGGTAGCGGCGAGTGGCACCACCGATCGAATGACCAACGCTCTTTCTGTGCTCAAATCAGCGCCACTCCCAGCTGTCTTTACCAGATTGAGTAAACCCGCGGCGCATTTTTCCGTGGCTATGGTTCCGATCGCCATGATGGTGTAGCGAACCCAACCGAAGTACTCGTTGTGGACAGAAGAGGGCAAGTGGTTGGGTAGCTAAAGGGATGGCCAGTCAGCGTTTTTCTCCATCTAATTAACACCAACCATCCTTCTATGGCGCACTCACGCACGCACGCACGCACGCACGCACGCACGCACGCACGCACGCACGCACGCACGCACGCACGCACGCACGCACGCACGCACGCACGCACGCACGCACGCACGCACGCACGCACGCACGCACGCACGCACGCAAGCACGCACGCACGAACGCACGCACGCACGCACGCACGCACGCACGCACGCACGCACGCACGCACGCACGCACGCGCGCACGCACGGACGCACGCACGCACGCACGCACGCACGCACGCACGCACGCACGCACGCACGCGCGCACGCACGCGCGCACGCACGCACGCACGCACGCACGCACGCACGCACATGTGCCTTTGACACACACACACACATGACAGATGGCAAGGCAACACAGCCCCTCACATGTTCCTTTCCAGATGGCAAGCGCCCCCACAATTTGCACCCTTAGCCTCAACACTAACTCCTATACAATTGCATACTAGCCCCCCCCCCACCCTCCCCTGAACAAAACAATCAGCTTCCGTGGGGATGGGGCTAATTAGAGTGCTTACGGTAGTTGATTGCTTGTTCGACTCACGGAAAATCGGAATGGCAGCGTGTGCAAACCAGCCGGCAGCAGTTGGCCGTCGCTGATCTCGGAAAGGTATGCCGTCAGGTCGACCTGCTCGTTGAGCAGCTCCTCGTTGCTCTCGTAGATCACGTCCGAGGTCTTGTTCACCCAGCCCGTGTGCGCTTGCCCTAGGCGCCAGTCAAATTACCGTAAATCCTCCAATAGAACTTCCCCTCCAATAGCGTTCTAGAAATAGTGCACCTACCTAGTTAAAGCAAGGTGGAAATTGTAGTGCCCTGGGGCACTATTGGAGGATTTACGGTATGTAGCTACCGTAAATTCTCCAAGAGTGCCCCAAGCACTATTCTTTTAACTTTGCTTACCCGGGGGCACTATTGGAGTTGTATTGCGTTCCTTAAGTGATTTACAGTTCGATGTAGCTGAAATGTCATTTATTTTAATGGGTGTAGCTGTGTACAGACCACGTTTGTGTCCTTGTACTCTTGCCCCGGGGCACTATTAGGGAGGGTGGGGGCACCATTGGAGGATTTACGGTATATAGAATAACTAAATTGCCTAATTTGCAAACAGTTTGTCGAGTGAACACACACACACACCTCCGATCTTCACGACAATCCTCCGAAGCTTGATCGCCTGGCCGACACTGACGACTAACGAGCCGTACACACTCTGTCCCGCTAAGTAGATGCCGTCTTTAGAGTCGAGTTGGATGTCAAAGAGGTTGGGCTTCATTTTTTTTTTCTTTTGACCCCCAGCCAGCCGCGGCTTCTTCTCACCTATTCGGCTGGCTTAAGCCAAAATGGGTGCTTCTTCTCCGCGCTCCGCTAGAGCTAACCTGAACCTGCTAGGTATGGAGGAGATGTATTGGATGAGACGTGTGGGATGCAACCCCTCCCCCCCCCCCACGCTTGTGGCTGCTGGCCTAACCACCACCACCACTCAAAAATCGATAATCCAAATTGCTCCCGCAACCCGTCTATGCGCTTCCCAAAGGGAGGGAGGGGTGGGGGAAGGGGCGCTAGCTTCTTCCGCTCCTCCTCTCTCACTAAGAGGCTTTTACTTGTCAGGCAGGCATAGCAGTCCAATTGATCAACCTTTCTCCTGCAGGAAGTCGGTGGTCCACCACCGTCCCCCCCTCCTCCCCTTCCTCCTGAGGGAATGGGGCAACAGGGTTTGCGGGGCGGAAATCCATCGCAAAACAAGCGCAAATGGCCCCCTTGACAAGGCTAATCTACCTCATTCCACCCGCCCACGCTAGACCGAGCAGCAAATCACATTTGTCAGTAGCTGCTCGGCTTGCACTGCGTGTGTGTATATGTACATGTACCCTACCGACGACGAATAAGGCTTGCACATACAACGCACACGCATCACAGTACGGTCTCTTCATTGTACACGGATGAGAGGACTTGACCGACTGAACAAGTGCTACGGCACCTGGATTTTAACAGTGCCACGTTTTCCCAAGTTTAGCAGTTGCAAACGCAGTGCAAACGCACTTCGCGAGCAGCCAAACGCATGGCCAAGTCGTAGCAATGACAACCAAGCATAAAAACCGGCTTTATTAACGCGCCGACTGCCCACGCTTATTGTTTGCGGTCACGCCACTTATTCATTTGCGCGAACCTTCCCATTGCGCGAGCACTGGGCCCTGAGAAATCACTTCTTGATTACAAAGGCGGTGGCATAATTGCCTCACGGTGCACCTAATAAGTACATTCTCCGGAAATCGCGTCGTTTGCCAAGCAAATTAGTTTGCTTATGCGGACTTTTCCTCCTCCGTCTTCCTCTGATGCGTAAATCTCACCATAATTGACAAAAGTGACGTACGGTAACAAGTGCTCGAGAACGCAGAAAAAGAAAAGAAAAGACGCAATCTCGTTGCGGGAACAAGCCAGTAAACTCCGCCACGCCCCCAAATTTGCGTATGCTGCGGGAATCACGCCAATCTTCTTGTTTTCCTTACTTGCGCTGTTGGATTTCTTGCTGAGCTGATGACGTCATTGGCGTGGCAATTTTGGTCACCGGTTTTACAGACTGAACCTTTGGCGCGGGAGCGGAAAAGGCATTCTTGAGACAATTAGACAGCTGGTCGAGCAGCGGCGCGTAACTCGCCGCTTCGTCCAGATAGCTGCACCTAAAGTTTTCCTTTAAATATTGGGCCGTATAATTACGCAAATTGCGTGCAAAATTTAACAGCGCACGCGTGAATTCGCAATCAGTGAAATTGCGGTGCGGTTTATAAAAATTTCATGGTACTCACGCATAAGTAAATTGTTGTTTGATTTGAAAGTGGTGATTGAAAGTGCTGGCCACTAGCTGATGATGAACCGACCTGTGAAGCATGAACGCAATTTGCACATCTCTTTCTTTGAGCTGAGCTTCCAGTTTCTCAATTCTTCCGCTTAATTCCGCAACTTTTGATTCCGCGTGCTGTGTTTGTCCCTCCTTTTCACGCTTCAGCGCTTCAAATCTAATTTCGAAAGTTCGCAAATTATCAACAAAGTAGAAATAAAAAAGCAGGGAACAACAAACCTGTGCGTGCGTGCCAGTGGCGTAGCCAAGGGGGGGGGAGGGGGGAAGCTCCCCCCCCGAAAGTCTCCAAAGCCAAAATTTTTTAACTTGATACCCTCTGTTGCAATGTGCCAATATCGGCATTTTTCTCAATTTCAATGCAAATAATGATGAAAACGACACTAAAGAGCCGAATTTTCGCCTGCGGCGCATTGTTTTGCATAAAAAACCGTGAAAGTTTGTTACGCTACTCTAAAAAATTTGCCAGCGGCGCTATTTTGAGCACGGAAATCGACCGTTTTGACAACATTGCTAACGTTTTGGTGTGCATGTAGTCAGACAAACGAGCGCAAAGCGTGTAAACAGATTGGATGAGAGAGTGCCTAAAGCTTCCCCAGCCAAAATGGTGCACTGTCCAAAAAATTCGACAGGGTACCCCCTGTTGCAAAATAGGGTATTTGACCGAAATTGGACTCCCCCCCCCCCCCAAAATCAAGTTCCGGCTATGCCACTGGTGCGTGCGTGCGTGCGTACGTACGTGCGTGCGTGCGTGCGTGCGTGCGTGCGTGCGTGCGTGCGTGCGTGCGTGCGTGCGTGCGCGTGCGTGCGTGCGTGCGTGCGTGATTTCAGCTTGCCTTTGCTTGTGCTCGATTTCGCGTCGGTTCATCAGCTCCGCTTGCTCACCGATTCTCTGTTGAAGCTCCAGTATTCTGCTATTCATCAGTCTCATCTACAATTATTAATTTATTTCTTATTAAAGTAATTTATTATTTTATGCTTTTCTGACCTGCTCGTTTGCCTCTTTTATATTCGAATTTGGCGAAGTCGGCGCGCTGCCGAGAAAATTGTTCAGCATTTCGCGCTCACAAAGTAGACGCGGTAATGTTTAGATAAATGAAAGGTGGTTTTGCGACTGGATTTTGAATAAACACCACCAAGGCTTCCTTCTGTGTTGGTGGGCGGCTACTGGGCCGCTATTCATGCATGCTCTCTCACACCAGCAGAACCAGCAGTCCTGAATGTGCGTGCGTGTGTGCGTGCGTGCGTCGTCCGCTTGTGCGTACCGGCTTGAATAATGGTCGCATCCTAATGCGACGCCGACCGCGGCAATACACGCGAAGCGGCGACGGCAGAGAATGGGTAGGCGGCGACGTGTGGTCCAGCAGATCGGGTCAGCAAAGCAAGCATCTGTTGCACAGTGTGTGCGTGCGTGCATGCGTGCGTGTCGAATATCTGTTTGCAATTTAAAAGTTCGTTTTATTCGTTTGCAATTATTGTGCATTTCTGCCTTCTAAAGGGTGTTTTTTTTTAAATTAACCGATTTGTTTGTTGAATAACTTTTTATTTCCGAGTCCGATTTTTGTGAAATTTGGACCATGGACGCAGAACGCTTTGGGATTTTGTTTACAAGAGGAATCATCTAAATTGGATCAACTTTCAAAAAGTTATGACCTTTCAAAGTTGAAGTCCAAATTTGTGAGTTAGTGATCCAGGCATGCAGCATGCGCACCGCAGTCAAACGCCTTTCTTCTCAGGCCATCTGCAACAAAATTTCAGGTTATGTGCGAAATTTCATGGGCTACACGATGACGTTACCCGTTTTGAGCGGT
>JASAMY010000196.1:0-22886 GCA_030248085.1 Paralinhomoeus sp. GSCO2_6 | reverse complement strand
CAAACAAAAAGATTCCCATCATTCACTAGGCGTTGTACCGACAATTTGTTTTTCTTTGTTTTTACTTCTTGGCATGGTGATAGTCGATAGGACAGCGTATCCGTGAAAGGTCTTACAATCGATTTTTTTATTTGCGATAATTCTGCTACCGTCACGATGATATACAACGATATGCAACCGGGAGAGCCGACACGCATGCCTAATTGCCTACACACTACTCAGTTACACCTATGCTTGTGGGAAGCAACTCCACTCGTGTTGTTGACGTACCTAGTCGTCGTCCCCCCGTGTCAATTTTGGTGGGTCGCGTGCCTCCGTCAGAAATGGCGAGTTGTTCGCGACTTGACTTTCGACGATGAGTTCAGTTGAGTTCGCTGCCGCTCTGGCGCGCTGTCGACTGGAAATTCGCTGCAGAGTCTGTGCAGCTTGTATCCACGCTGTTGTGTAATGACCCGCTAAACTGGCCTTACGACTTGCCGACGCACTTAGCACAACGACCTTCTGTAACGACGTCCGACAGGACGTCCACCAGCCGCCCTACACTTGTACCTACCGTATTCTGGCAATTGTGAGAAAGATGACATACAATGTAGCTAACATGTAGCCACGCGCCGCCACCCTGTTAGCCCGACACGTTTAGCTTGTTAGCCCATTTAGCTAGTTTCGCCCATTTAGCTCATTAGCCCATTCCCACCTGTAGTCACGTTCGTTTCCTTGTTCGTTTCTGCTGCTGTTTCTTAATCGAGATCGGTGCGTAGTCATAGTCGGATCATAGACGTGAGCCGTGTTGACCGCTTAGCGTGTATTCCCTCGACCCGACAGCTGGCAGGTATCCGAGATCCAGCGCTGACTCATGTCCGCTCTCTCGTCTTTGAGATCGTCGGGTCGGCGCCGCTTTTGACATTTGGCGCCGGCCAGACGGTCTCGGCCATTGAGCGGCCGGTGACGTATGCAAAAGTGTCGGTTATGCAAAAGTGTCGGCGGACACTTTTGCATAGACATCTCATCTACATACGTATACGTATGCAGAAGTGTCGGGTATGCAAAAGTGTCGGCTGCGATTTAGATTACCTTCCTGCCTGCCTGCCGGTTTATGATGCCCTCAATAGGGCACCCATGTCCCAGTGTGGGTGAGTGCTCAGCAGCCCACAGCATGGCCCGCGGTTGGTGTTGCGATTCGAAAGCAGGAAATACATAAGAACTATAATAATCGTTCTCAACCTCAATAAACGTTTAATAAACAATAAAAGAGTTTAAAGTTGTGTGACCATCTGCGAATTGTGTCAATAATTGAGGACAGAGGCAGCTGGGGACGGGGCGGGCATATGACGTGCACTTCAAGGAACATGAATGGTCTGACTGATTGGTAGGAGCGTAATCACTACTAATTGCCAGATCGCCCGCCAGCTAAGACGGCGGCTTAAACTAATGTGGTTTTAACCCCTCAATTCATTCACTGTGACTTTGATGGGGCTACTGAATGGATTGGCTGCTGAGTTCCCCAAAAATTAAAGAACAAGGGGTTGCTGTCAGCAAATCTCTGAAGGCATCTGAAAGGTGCTGGGGGAATTGTGGAATGAGGAATTGAGAACCGAGGAACTGGGGAACGAGGAACTGGCGACATAAATCAGCGCAAGTCCAACATGTAGCCATTTCCAACTATACACCAACCCATCCCCCTTCTGTGTTCCAGGAGCACTCATCCACACTGAACACTGGGTGACGACACCGGGACGATCATAAAACGGCAGGCGGGTAGCAAGATTGGTAATATAAATCGCGGCCGACACTTTTGCATAGCCGACAGTTCTGCATACGTATACGTATGTAGATGAGATGTCTATGCAAAAATGTCGGCCGACACTTTTGCATAACCGACACTTCTGCATACGACACCGGCGGCGGTGCCTTAGTCATGAGGCGCCGGCGGCCTTTTGTAAGCTGCGCGTGAGAATGGGCGCTCGCCGGATTGCGTTTCGCCGGCCAGTTGCGGCAAAAGGTCGAGTGATAGTGAGCGAGCGAAACAGCAACCAGTCTTGGGGCAACCCGCAACGAGCTAACAGCAATCTTCTCTCCAACTCCGGACTCCAACGGCGCTGAACTTTCCTAAGGACGCCAGCCACCCGCAGACGAGTCTCCAACAGACAAGCGTCGCTTCTGCCCCTCAAGCGCTGCCAAGCCAAGCTCCCGCCGACCCGGGCTGCAGCTGCGTCCTCTGATCCAGCCGCCGCAATCGCTCAAGGCTCGCTTGTGACCGAGCAAGGACGCTCAGCAACTTGGCGGCGTCATCGGCGCCGCCGCTGACAAACCGGACTAGACAGTAGACACCCCGCGGCCGAAGCGGACAAGCTGAGATAGCGTCGTTCCTCCCTGCCCTTGTGGCACATAAATACCCTCGTTGATTCGAACAACTCAAGCAGTGTACAGCTCAGTGTTCAGTCTGGGTACATACCCGTCTGTCTTTTGTGAACCTCCGCCGATATCGTGCCCCGTTTCGTGTACTGTTCGCCAGTTTGTACAGAAGTTTGTATAGAAGAACCTTGTACAGGCGCAGTCAGGCTTGCCGCTTCAGTACACCTTCCGACTAGGACCCGGTGGAAATGGTTCGGCTAGAAGTAGGGGCGCGAGTGGCGATCTATTGATTTCGTGGCCTCGTTTGGCAGGGGTCGCGAACTTTTGCCGTGGAACAGTTCTCTTGCATAAAAGGCTGACGTCCGTGTTCAGAGCCACGGTTTGTTCGTGGAGCGTTTCAAAATCAAGAAAAATGCGTCAGTGATGCCGAGACTAGCGATCAAGTGGTTGCACAACGGCCGTTTCCGCCGTTTCGTCCTTGAAGAGGGCGAAAGTTTTGCTGCGCTGCTCGCCAAGATTCGCGGCTTCGTTCCCGACTTCAGTGGGGAGCTCGCGTGGAAAGGTGTGTTGCGCGCAATTATGGAAATATACCGCTCTCATGCGCTGTCTTACAAAGGTGGCGCTTGTTTTGATATAGATGCGGATGGAGATGAAATCCAGCTGACGTCGGACGCGGACCTGCAGGAGGCGGCGCGAGTTGCCGCCGTCGTCTACGGAGGGGCGGAGGCGACGCTGCGCATTTACACCACCGGTGCGCGTCCTTGTACCGGTGCCGAATCACAGCGACTGAAGTGCTGTGTTGTCGGCCATTTAGAAGCAGTTGTGACCAAGGAGGCGAAGAAGGAAGAGGCGCCCCCAGCGAAAGAGAAGGAGGAGGTGGTGCCCAAGGAGAAGGCGTCGGGTGGGGCCGCAGGCGGGAAGTCGGAGACCATCCACCGGAACATCTTCTGCGACGGCTGCGACAAGTCCGGGATCGAGGGAGTGCGCTACAAGTGCCTCGTCACTAGCGGATCCAGGATTTTCTGACAGAGGGGGGAGAAAGGTCAGCCTTTTTCATAGCAGTTTATCCGAAAAAGTCACGTTTTGGCCTGGCATCGGCATTTGCTTTGCTTGCACTATTTTCAACACACAATAGTATGTTGCAATACAGCCACAGCGTCCGGAGGCGAAAATTTTACGCATTTCAGTGCCTTAATCCAAGGAAAATGCAAAAATCTGCTCACTTTGCCCCTATGGTCGTCCTTCTTTTCTCCTTCCCGCCCGAGCTCTCCCACTCCCTCCCCCCTAAATCTGAGCTGACAGGAGGGGGAGACCCCCCTCTCCCCCCCTTCTGGATCCGCTAGTGTGCCTCGTCTGCCCCGACTTCCACCTCTGTCACGACTGCTTGGCGAAGGGAGTGCACCTCGACAAGCTGCACGCCATGGTCCTCATCCAGCACCCCAAGGACAACAGCTGGCGTCACTTCTGGGTTCGTCATCGTCGCGCCTCGCTGGCTCTCAGGGGGCGACTAACTAACGGTCCAGTGCGTTAAGGGAGGCGGTCCCCTCGAGAAGGCGTTGCTCGCTGCCGTGGTCGCGGCCGCCTCTTCGCCACCGCCGTCGTTCATGCCGGCCTCGGCGTCGCTCTGGAACGGGTTGCTCGGGGCCGCGACCGCGGCCGCCCCTCCGCCACCGCCGTCGTTCAATCCGGCCTGCGCCCCGCCGCCGCCGCTCTGGGACGGGTTGCAGTCGCAGCAGCAAGAGGCGGGCGCGGCTGCAGCCGAGGCAGCGGCGGGCGCCGAGGAACAGATCCGCGTGGCGGCCGAGTCGGTGGCAAGTCAGGCCGATCAGATCAGTCAGAACGGCATACAAGTGCTCCAGAAGGTCGGCGAACAGGTGGCCGCCGTTCTCAGCAACATGGGTAAGCGAAGACGGTCCATGCTGTCTGATCTGATAACGCCTGCATCAGCGCATGATGTTGCTCCCACAGGCATCGACGTGGACGTGGACGTGGAGCCCAAGCAGAAGGAGGAGCCGAAGGAAGCTGCCGAGCAGAAGGAGCAGCAGCCAGAGCAGCCTGCGGAGGCGAAGGAAGACAAGAAAGAGGAGGTGTCGTCGTGGACTTATACGTTGCCGTCAGCATCTTTTTGAGCGCGTGTTTTACGTTGACAGAGTGGTGCGACTGCCACTGAGGAGTCGACTGGAGCGACCGCAGCCGCGGCTGCCGTACAGGAGTGGACGTTCGTGCTGAAGGACGAGAACGGCTCGGGCAACGTGCAGCTCTATCCCACGGCCCCTCTCGTGGACAGGCCCACTGCAGCTGACGACGCCGTCGCCGCTGCCGCCGTCGCCGCAGCCGAGCCGCAAGAGCCACTTCGCTACGACGACAGTGCGTCATCGACCCTAGGAGCCTCTTGTGCCGACTCGGCGGGCCGGTGTCGACCATGGACGCTTGCAGACGACACGGTGAACGCGGCGGTGACGGGGCTGGTGTCTATGGGCTTCGACAACGATGGCGGCTGGCTCGTGTCGCTCGTGCGCGCCAAGAACGCCGACATCAACGACTGCCTCAACGTGCTCACGCGCAAGCACTGAGAGCGGCCCTTGAAGAGAGCGGAAGGGGCCCTTGCCATCGGCAGAAGAACCAGTTAGACCGATTCTCGTTGTCACTCGCGCCCCAAGCTCGCCGCCCCCCCCCCCCCTCGGCCGTTGTGTGTGCTTCTCTTTCGAGGCATCCCGCTCCAATTCCTGATTCCAAGATCGGCACCCTTTCTTCCTTACTTTCCGGGCTTGGTTTCGTGGTGTTAGCTTGTAGTTGTTGGTCGCTACTCGTGTTTTTCGACGGAAAAGTGTACACTCTGTTGCTACCAATCTCGCAATGAAGCAACGAGGACAACGTGCATCATACAAAAACCTGGACCTAGGTGTATATGATTGTTCCCACGCAGGTGCTGCGCTGCACCTTAGTAGCACCACCAACCAATACGACGAATCTTCGTCTGACGGGCCCAGCCCAGCAGTACTTGGCACAATACATGTTGGTCTGGAAGAGTGGTGGGGGGGGGGGTGTAAATGGATGAATTCTGGGGCGGCTCCAGCATACATGTAACTGGGGGGGGGGGGGGGGTGCAGCCGGATTTATGCCACTACCCCCCCCCCCCCCCATCCAGAATTTTACTGAAGTTTTCCAACTTGTGTACAAATATAACTAAAGTATGTGTCAAATGCTCGTGAACTGGAGGTTTTTTTGGGAAACTCTCGAACGTGCTTGAGAATCTACTTACAAATGCGCCGCGCGCACGTGTATATATATATATATATTAAGGAAAATTTTGCAGGTGGCTGCAAAAAAAGGAGAATATGTGACGCTCCTTTAGGCCCAGTTTGAAAAAACGCGGTATTAAAAGTAGCCACTTCATCAGATGATCAACTTCAGTTTGGACAAACCGTGTATAATCGAACCAAGCGCAGCAACACGTCACATATTCGGCGTTTGTTGTGCTCGCTTGGATCACTGGAAAGGCAGTCCAGGCTGCATGAGGACCGAAGCCTTCCATTCCTTGGACTCAGAGACGAGAGCGGGCCTTGTCCTTGACTGGACGTCTACAGATGGCAGTTCCGTCCGTCCATAGGCACAGGCTAACAGAAGCGGAACAAAGATGAACGAGAATCGAAGATTGAATGTAGGGTATGCAATGTACTTGGTACTCAAGATCGTGAATTGATGGTGCATATCACTTACTGTAAGGGCAAGCCACATATTAAAAATTTAAGATGGGCAGGGTAGCGAAATTATTTATGCAGAATCTTTGGCTGTGTGCCCTGTCCATCCATACGATGCCTAATGAATGATGCGCATCGTCAGAGAGATGAAAGAGTTTGTGAGGGTGGATTGATAGTGGTAGTGTTGTGGCTGTGTGCGATGGCTCACACAACAAACGCCGAATATGTGACGTGTTGCTGCGCTTGGTTCGATTATACACGGTTTGTCCAAACTGAAGTTGATCATCTGATGAAGTGGCTACTTTTAATACCGCGTTTTTTCAAACTGGGCCTAAAGGAGCGTCACATATTCTCCTTTTTTTGCAGCCACCTGCAAAATTTTCCTTAATACAGTGTTTTTTCGTAAAAGTTTTTCGTAAAGATTAATCAAAAACTCACGCACGCACAAACATACAAACCCACAGCAGCAGACCAGAACGGACGCATGCTCAGTGTTGCACCATAAAGCTTATGAAAAGCGTGTACCACTGTACACATTGTGCGTGCGTGCGTGCGTGTGTGCGTGCGTGCGTGCGTGCGTGCGTGCGTGCATGCGTGCGTACGTGCGTGCTTGCGTGCGTGCGTGCGCGCGCGTGCGTGCGTGCGGGTGTGCAGATGTGTCATTTTCATGTATCAGGGGCTGTAGCGAGCATTCGTCTATAGATATTTTTCCCAGCTCAAAAAATTACCAAAATTCTGGTAAAAGAACCTAGAAAAGAGACAAAAAATGTGGAATGGACTGGAGACACTGCAGTAAAGCAACGCTGATGGGTTTCCCAAGGGGACACGCATAAAGGCACAGGCAGGCGTTACTGGGATTCGAACCAGCGACCTCTTGATTTAGGGAACATGGTAAAAAGAAGAATGTGCCCAGTAAACCATAGCTGGCATGTAGCAAGAGTCCCTCCGGCGATTTCATTTTTTGATGTGGAGCATAGGCCGTAGGCACCGGCATAGGATGCCTGCGAGGTTTCCGTCCAATTGATGCAGGCGCGAGTGGGCGACGAACCAAGAAGCTTGTTATGTAAAGTGGGTCCTGCCATCTCCAAAAACATATCGGTAATGCACAAGCGTATGGAAGCGTGCTATGACTTAATCGATTCCCCCTTTGAATGCGCTTCTTTTGAGCTATCACGCGCCAGAATTCGTTCAGGAAATGAAAAATAATGCACGATCATAGATCCAAATTTTGCCCAAAATGGGGGTGCGCCAAGAGGGTCGAGCTGCGAAACATGGAAATCGGAGCGCTCCCATTCTCGAAAGTCACCTATTCCAGGTCCAGACGAGTAACTTTCATCATTACAGCACAGCTCTGCGACGAACGGTTGAAGCGTCTATAGCTAACAAACTTTTGGAACAAAACACCTAAAAAATGGCCTTTCGAAGAGGGCTGACAGAGACACGGGCATCGGAGCGCTCCCATTTGTCGAAAGTAACCTATTCCAAGTCTGGACGATTAACTTTTGTCATTACAGCACAGCGGTGTCACGAACGGTTGAAGCGCCTATAGGTCACAAACTTTTTTTGGTCGGATTTGCCGAAATTTTGGTTGCCAATATCTCATTATGTGGTGAGAATTTCAAATATCATGCAAGCGCCCCAGACATTCTTTGTAAAGCTGTTCACGAAAATCAAAAAATATTTGGGGGTTTACTCGGCTTTTTTTCGACTTTTACTCTTGTCGGGTTTTGGCCAAAATAAAACGACTATGTTTCGAAAAATGACCAAATCGGCCATAACTATAGATCCGAAGCACCTAGATAAATTTACCTTGGGGCACAAAATTGCCATCATACACTACGTGCTCACGCCAAGTTTCGTCCCAATCAACAGTAGCGTTCCAGAGCGGCGACCCTAAAAGTGTGTGCAGAACATGAAAAAAAAAAAACACCACTTTTTTGGAACATTTTTGTACAATTTGTCTTAACGCGTTCGAGTACCAAAACGCGGGACGGCTCATTCGATTCCGGTCTAGAAGGCGGTTCTTTTGAGCTATCATTCGCCACAATCCGTTCAGGCAATCAAGAGTTATAAGCGACTGAAAATTCAACAAACCGCATTGAGGAAGTGCTCACATATTAGGGTTGTACGCTGCCGCGTACACCCTGATACTAAGGAAAATTTTGCAGGTGGCTGCAAAAAAAAGAGAATATGTGACGCTCCTTTAGGCCCAGTTTGAAAAAACGCGGTATTAAAAGTAGCCACTTCATCAGATGATCAAATTCAGTTTGGACAAACCGTGTATAATCGAACCAAGCGCAGCAACACGTCACATATTCGGCGTTTGTTGTGCTCGCTTGGATCACTGGAAAGGCAGTCCAGGCTGCATGAGGACCGAGGCCTTCCATTCCTTGGACTCAGAGACGAGAGCGGGCCTTGTCCTTGACTGGACGTCTACAGATGGCAGTTCCGTCCGTCCATAGGCACAGGCTAACAGAAGCGGAACAAAGATGAACGAGAATCGAAGATTGAACGTAGGGTATACAATGTACTTGGTACTCAAGATCGTGAATTGATGGTGCATATCACTTACTGTAAGGGCAAGCCACATATTAAAAATTTAAGATGGGCAGGGTAGCGAAATTATTTATGCAGAATCTTTGGCTGTGTGCCCTGTCCATCCATACGATGCCTAATGAATGATGCGCATCGTCAGAGAGATGAAAGAGTTTGTGAGGGTGGATTGATAGTGGTAGTGTTGATAGGGGAAACCCTGAGACCTGGGTTCGAATCCCAGCACTGCAATCGCCTTTTTTCCACAACTCTTCAATTGTTACATCCAGGTGGGCGGTGTTTGACGCCAGGCAATGCCGGCTCCGCCGTATCTCCTGGCTTATCATGCGTGATTTGTGGAATAGGAGGCGTGCGAGTGTGGTGTAGTGGTTAGCATCCAGGACTGGAAACCCTGAGACCTGGGTTCGAATCCCAGCACTGCAATCGCCTTTTTTCCACAACTCTTCAATTGTTACATCCAGGTGGGCGGTGTTTGACGCCAGGCAATGCCGGCTCCGCCGTTTCTCCTGGCTTATCATGCGTGATTTGTGGAATAGGAGGCGTGCGAGTGTGGTGTAGTGGTTAGCATCCAGGACCGGAAACCCTGAGACCTTGGTTCGAATCCCAGCACTGCAATCGCCTTTTTTCCACAACTCTTCAATTGTTCCATCCAGGTGGGCGGTGTTTGACGCCAGGCAATGCCGGCTCCGCCGTTTCTCCTGGCTTATCATGCGTGATTTGTGGAATAGGAGGCGTGCGAGTGTGGTGTAGTGGTTAGCATCCAGGACCGGAAACCCTGAGACCTGGGTTAGAATCACAGCACTGCAATCGTCTTTTTTCCACAACTCTTCAATTGTGGCTGTGTGCGATGGCTCGCACAACAAACGCCGAATATGTGACGTGTTGCTGCGCTTGGTTCGATTATACACGGTTTGTCCAAACTGAATTTGATCATCTGATGAAGTGGCTACTTTTAATACGGCGTTTTTTCAAACTGGGGCTAAAGGAGCGTCACATATTCTTTTTTTTGCAGCCACCTGCAAAATTTTCCTTAATACAGTGTTTTTCGTAAAAGAAAGATTAATCAAAAACTCACGCACGCACACACATACAAACCCACAGCAGCAGACCAGAACGGACACATGCTCAGTGTTGCACCATAAAGCTTATGAAAAGCGTGTACCACTGTACACATTGTGCGTGCGTGCGTGCGTGTGTGCGTGCGTGCGTGCGTGCGTGCGTGCGTGCGTGCGTACGTGCGTGCGTGCGCGCGCGTGCGTGCGTGCGCGTGCGTGCGTGCGGGTGTGCAGATGTGTCATTTTCATGTATCAGGGGCTGTAGCGAGCATTCGTCTATAAATATATTTCTAGCTCAAAAAATTACGAAAATTCTGGTAAAAGAACCTAGAAAAGAGACAAAAAATGTGGAATGGACTGGAGACACTGCAGTAAAGCAACGCTGATGGGTTTTCCAAGGGGACACGTGCAAAGGCACAGGCAGGCGTTACTGGGATTCGAACCAGCGACCTCTTGATTTAGGGAACATGGTAAAAAGAAGAATGTGCCCAGTAAACCATAGCTGGCATGTAGCAAGAGTCCCTCCGCCGATTTCATTTTTTGATGTGGAGCATAGATGCCTGCGAGGTTTCCGTCCAATTGATGCAGGCGCGAGTGGGCGACGAACCAAGAAGCTTGTTATGTAAAGTCGGTCCTGCCATCTCCAAAAACTTCTCGGTAATGCACAAGCGTATGGAAGCGTGTTATGACTTAATCGATTCCCCCTTTGAATGCCCTTCTTTTGAGCTATCACGCGCCGGAATTCGTTCAGGAAATGAAAAATAATGCACGATCATAGTTCCAAATTTTGTCCAAAATGGGGGTGCGCCAAGAGGGTCGAGCTGCGAAACATGGAAATCGGAGCGCTCCCATTTTCGAAAGTGACCTATTCCAGGTCCAGACGAGTAACTTTCATCATTACAGCACAGCTCTGCGACGAACGGTTGAAGCGTCTATAGCTAACAAACTTTTGGAACAAAACACCTAAAAAATGGCCTTTCGAAGAGGGCTGACAGAGACACGGGCATCGGAGCGCTCCCATTTGTCGAAAGTAACCTATTCCAAGTCCGGACGATTAACTTTTGTCATTACAGCACAGCGGTATCACGAACGGTTGAAGCGCCTATAGGTGACAAACTTTTTTGGTCGGATTTGCCGAAATTTTGGTTGCCAATATCTCATTATGTGGTGAGAATTTCAAATGTCATGCAAGCGCCCCAGACATTCTTTGTAAAGCTGTTCACGAATATCAAAAAACATTTGGGGGTTTACTCGGCTTTTTTTCGACTTTTACTCTTGTCGGGTTTTGGCCAAAAATAAACGACTATGTCCCAAAAAATGACCAAATCGGCCATAACTCTAGATCCGTAGCACCTAGACGAATTTACCTTGGGGCACAAAATTGCGATTATATACCACGTGTTCACGCCAAGTTTCGTCAAAATCGACAGCAGCGTTCCAGAGCGGCGACCCAAAAAGTGTGTGCAGAACAGGAAAACAAAACACCACTTTTTCAGAACATTTTCGGACATTTCGTCTTAATGTGCTCGAGTACCAAAACGCGGGACGGCTCATTCGATTCCGGTCTAGAAGGCGGTTCTTTTGAGCTATCATTCGCCACAATCCGTTCAGGCAATCAAGAGTTATAAGCGACTGAAAATTCAACAAACCGCATTGAGGAAGTGCTCACATATTAGGGTTGTACGCTGCCGCGTACACCCTGATGTACGCTGCCGCGTACACCCTGATATATGTGTGGGCAACAAGTAAACTCGCGAACCGCTTGGCGTACGTGCACGCGCGATGGCTCGATCAAATGCTCGCGACCCAGAGATGGTCATGGGCAAGGCCGATTTTTAATATGCAAATTCATACCATAGTTACGGCGCATTTTCAAATGTTCTCTCACAGATTAACACTACCAAACAAATTGCACATGGATGAATTGCATATCAAATGACTTGCCTTGACGTCACGAGCATTTGCATATGGTCCCGCATAATTATGCAAATGCATACTGTAAGTGTGGTACATTGTATCTTGCCAAATTGGAAAATGGAAAATGAACTGTGCATTGATGAATTGCATATCAAATGACTTGGCTAGACATCATGAGTCATTTGCATGTGCTTTCGCATAATTATGCAAATGGTTACTGTAAGTGTGGTACATTGTATCTTGACTAATTGGAAAATGGTAAATGAACTGTGCATTGATGAATTGCATATCAATGACTTGGCTAGACATCACGAGTCATTTGCATGTGCTCCTACATAATTATGCAAGTGCATACTGTAAGTGTGGTACATTGTATCTTGCCTAATTGGAAAATGGAAAATGAACTGTGCATTGATGAATTGCATATCAAATGACTTGGCTAGACGTCACGAGTCATTTGCATGTGCTTTCTCATAATTATGCAAATGGTTACTGTAAGTGTGGTACATTGTATCTTGACTAATTGGAAAATGGTAAATGAACTGTGCATTGATGAATTGCATATCAATGACTTGGCTAGACGTCACGAGTCATTTGCATGTGCTCCTACATATTATGCAAGTGCATACTGTAAGTGTGGTACATTGTATCTTGCCTAATTGGAAAATGGAAAATGAACTGTGCATTGATGAATTGCATATCAAATGACTTGGCTAGACGTCACGAGTCATTTGCATGTGCTTTCTCATAATTATGCAAATGGTTACTGTAAGTGTGGTACATTGTATCTGGCCTAATTGGAAAATGGAAAATGAACTGTGCATTGATGAATTGCATATCAAATGACAGTAATTATAGTAAAGTATTGGTTAGTGTAATTGGAAAAATTGAAACTGACATTACAATGCAAAGATGGACGTGAGGTGCGAACGCACGCACACGCATGCACTCATGCATGCATGTACGCATGCAGGAACGCACGCATGCATGAACGCACGCATGGACGCCCATGCGCACGTGCACACACCCATGTGCGCGCATGCATGCACTAAGCATTAGTCTGAGCCTAATGATGGTGAATGATGTCGTTGTTTAGCTTTTTACTGTAGAGGATTGAGTGTCAACACACTGAAAATATTCTGGTGCGTTCCTGGGCTACTGCTCCCCCCCGGATGAGCGAACGCGTGTGCTCGCAAATGCACTGGCACGCACGCACGCATGCGCGCGCGAGCACGCAACGCACTGGCATGCACGCACGCACGCACGCACCGGCGCGCACGCACGCACGCACACATGCATGTGTGCATGCGTGTGTGCACGCCTGGTGGCGAGCGTGGTGCCAGCAACTGTCAACGGAGTGAATGCCCATCACGATCAACAGAGCAGCAGTGATATTTGGCACCAACCAACTATCAACAGGGTGAACGCCTATACGCAATCACACACACACACGCACGCACGTGCACGAGTGTAGGCACTCACGCACGCATGCACGCACGCACGTGCACGTACGCACAAACGCACGCACGCACGTGCACAAACGCATGCATGCACGCACGCACGCACGCACGCAAGCACGCACGCACGCACGCACGGGAGTGCACGCACATGCATGCACGCACGCACGCACGCACGCACGTGCACGCACGCATGCACCTTCATGCATGAGAGTGCATGCACTTGCACGCACGCACAGACACGTGCACACACGCACGCATGCATGCACGCGCGCATGCATGCAAGCACGCATGCACGCACGCACACATGCACGCACGCACATGCATGCACGGGAGTGCACGCATGGGCACGCATGCACGCACCTTCACGCATGGGAGTGCACGCACGCACGCGCGCACGCACAGGAGTGCATGCACATGCACGCATGGACGTCGTGTACGCACGCACGCATGGGAGTGCACACACGTGCACACACACACGCACGCACGGGAGTGCGCACACGTGCACACGCACCCATGCACGCACGCACGCACGCACGCACGCACGCACGCACGCACGCACGCACGCACGCACGCACGCACGCACGAACGCATGCATGCGTCCGCACCCACGCACGCACACACGCACGCACGCACGTGTCAACACGCACTCACGCACGCACGCACACACGCGTCTGCACACACGCACGCACGAATGCACGCATGCGTCCGCACGCATGCACACACGCACGCACGTGTCCACATGCACGCACCCACGCACGCGTCTGCATTCACGCATGCACGAATGCATGCACGCGTCTGCACGCACGCACGCACGCACGAACGCACGCACGCACGTGTCCACACGCACGCACGCACCCACGCACGCGTCTGCACGCACGCACAAACGCAAGCACGCGTCCACACGTGCACACGCATGCGTGCACGCACGTGTCCGCACGCACGCATGCTGTCACACACGCGTCTGCACGCACGCATGCACGCACTCACGCGTCCGCACGCACGCACGCACTCACGCGTCCGCATGCACGCACGCACGCACGCGTCTGCACGCACGCACGCACGCGCGCACACACGTGTCTGCACTCACGCACACACCCATGCACGCGTCTGCACGCACGCACGCACGAACGCATGCACGCGTCTGCACGCACGCACGCACGCACGCACGCACGTGTCCACACGCACGCATGCACGCACGTGTCCACATGCACGCACCCACGCACGCGTCTGCACGCACGCACGCACGAACGCACGCATGCGTCCACACGCACGCACGCACACACACACACACGCACGTGTCAACACGCACGCACGCACGCACACACACGTCTGCACACACACACGCACGCACGAACGAACGCACACACGCACGCACGTGTCCACACGCACGCACGCACCCACGCACGCGTCTGCATGCACGCACGCACGCACGCGTCTGCACGCACGCACACACGCACGCATGCACAAACGCACGCACGTGTCCGCACGCACGCACTCACCCATGCACATGTCTGCACGCATGCACGAATGCAAGCATGCGTCCACACGCGCGCACGCACGCGCGCACGCACGTGTCCACACGCACGCTTTCACACACGCTTCTGCACGCATGCACGCACGAACGCACTCACGCGTCCGCATGCACGCACGAACGCACGCACGCATCCGCACGCACGCACGCGCGCACGCACGTGTCCGCACGCATGCATGCACCCATGCACGCGTCTGCACGCACGCACGCATGAACGCACCCACACGTCTGCACGCACGCACGCACGCACGTGTCCGCACGCATGCACGCATGTGTCCACACGCATGCACGCGTCTGCACGCACGCACGCACGTGTCCGCACGCACGCACGCACCCACGCACGCACGTTTTGCATATGCTCTGGCATAATTATACAAATGCATACTGTAGGTGTGGTACATTGTATCTTGCCTATTAAGAAAATGAAAAATAAACTGTGCATTGATGAATTGCATATCAAATGACTTGCCTCGACATCACGAGTCATTTGAGCATGCTCCCGCATAATTATGCAAATGCATACTGTAAGTGTGGTACATTGTACTTGTCTAATTGGAAAATAGAAAATGAATTGTGCATTGATGAATTGCATATCAAATGACTCGCCTCGACATCACAAGTCATTTGCGCATGCTCCTACATAATTATGCGAATGATACTGTATGTGTGATACATTGTATCCTGCCCAACGTGGTGAACACCCATCTCGATTAACAGAGCAGCAGTAAATTTGGCACTAATAACTGTCAATGGGGTGAACGCCCATTGCGATCAACAGAGCAGCAGTAAATTTGGTGCTACCAACTGTCAATGGGGTGAACGCCTATCGCGATCAACAGAGCAGCAACGAATTTGGTGCCACCGACTGTCAACGGTGTAAACGCTCATTGCGCACCTGCTTGCACAGCATGATCACGTCGACCATGATATGCAAAATCAGTTGCTTTATTCCTTAACGTACACATGGCGGCCAAAGGCCGCATGCGCCTCTAGTTAATTAAGAACATACTATATAGATGGATAGCCCAGCTAGAGCTGCGATTTCTACTGGCCCTTATTTGCAATTCGGAAACCACCCATCCCACAATTGCAACTGACACCAAAAAATCACCTAGGTTGTTGAAATTCGCAGGATCGATAGGAACCAGCAGGGCCATCTTTCACTCCAAAAATGGTTCAAATCGAATCGTACGTTTTTGAGATATGGCCAAAACAAAAATTTCAAAAAACGTCAAAAATGGCCAAAATCGCGATTTTGCAAAAATCTAGGGGCACTTGTTAATATCTCGAGAACCATACGCTGGATCAAACTGGAATGTTTTGCTTGCATGCAGACCAGACCAAGACCTTTCCAATGATATGCAAATTTTTGCTCTGACTCCTTCCGTGGCGATATTACGGTGCGATTTCCATTGTCATTGGCAGCACTCACTAAATTCGATGCAATTCTGGTGTGCTTTGATGGAATTGTCCGAAATTTGGCCACTAAGTGCCCACAGCCGCCACGCAGAAAGTACGTTTTCAATTTTTTGATTGGACCTTCCCATCTAGAGAAAAGGCTGAGAAACTGCCAGAGTCGACAAGCTCAAATTTTTGACTTTTGAGTTGACTCATTCTACTAGCACCAGATTCAAGCCATTAGCCAATGGGTCGCAAATAGTAACATAGTTGCTTGTGTGTGCACTCAAAGATAGAGAAAAGAGCTGTCATGCGTCAACATGACAAAATCCCACAGACGGAAAGACAATAGGAATGCACTATTAGCAGTGTCACTAATCCTTGCACCATAACTCCATGCTCCTCTTATGGAAACTGGAAACTCATCGAGAGCTTTCATGAAGCCACCACACGCCAGTTTCGGTCCAGTTTTGAACGAAGTACATGCAAAATACTGCAGGAATACCATTAAAACTTCGATTTCTTGAATGTTTGCATAAAAAAGTTTAATTGTTTTAAAAAGTTCGTAGCCCTCCATGTAGGCCTCGTCGAGAGCTTCAATCCAAGCCATCGCACGCCGGTTTCGGTCCAGTTTTGAAGGCGCTACACCAAAAACAAATATGCCAGAATTTGAATTTTGGAAAAAAATTTCGAGTTTTGGCGAGCAAGAACTCACGAAATCGGCAACGCTTCGTGACGCGTAATGGCTTAAATCGAAGATAATGGGTAGACGAAGCTTGCTTTTTGGATTTCAGCAACTTCTGCTTTAGGAATTCAGCGCTATGATTTTTTGAAGTCGAAATCTTTCAAAACCGAAATTTCAACCCTTTATAACCTGGGAATGGCTGAAGCTAGGTGACTGCATTGGTCCAGGCCAGTTAGTCCCCAGTTGTCCCTATAACATACTAAAAGCCCATCTAGAATCGATAAAGTTATTTTTCGAGATGACTCTGCAAAACTTTCCATAATGGGAAAAACCGGTTTTTGCGAATTTTTTCAAAAAACTATAATAGAAAGCCCCAAAAAGAGGGTCCATCCACGCAAGAGCTCGTCGAGACGAATCGAATGGTACCAAAATCGTCCGGATTGGACCAAGATTTGACCCCGAAACCTTGTGACCAAATTTAGGCACCCTAGAACGATCACTATAATGAACGAACACTATAGAACGACAAAAAGTAGTGTACTTTTCGTCTTTTCAGTGTTTTTTTACCTTAAAACAGCTACATAACGCTATTTATAGCCTATTTTAACGCATTTTTTAACCTATTTTTGAATAAAAAATAGCCTACTTAGACAGTTCACTAGACACTAGTGCGTTATGCCGACTGGGCTAGTCACCAGACTCTCACTAAGCGTTATACCGACAATTTGTTTTTCGTTGTTTTTACTTCTTGGCATGGTGATTGTCAATAGGACAGCGTATAGGTGGGTTTATACTTCATTCTGTCCGAACACCGTCCAATGACCAATGACATCGCTCTTCAGAACTTTCGGATGTTACCATTCGGATGTTAAGATGTTAGTATTGAAAGATGTTCGTTACCGTACCTGACCAATTTTTTTTCCAACTCAAATATTTTCGACTTCGGCAAATCGGCAAATGAGAATCGGCAAAGTGAGGTTTCTTTCCAAAAGGCAACGGCTTAAGAGAGCGATTATGGGCCTGGAGATTCTCAAGAGTGTGCCGCGCAACTCGTCGGTGGTATGTGTGCCCCATGTCGACACTGTCGACACCTGTCGACTGTCGGCACTGTCGACAGAGTCGTCTGCCGCCAGCTCCGTCTAATGCGGGTTTTGGACCCAGTGAGGTGCACAGGGATTTCTACTGGATGGATCGCGAAAAATTCGACGAATTGTAGGAAATATCTCGCCCACCGATTCAGAAGAAAACGACGCACAGGGCTCCAATCTCTGCCGACGAGAGGCTCGCTCGCCATCACCCTCAGGTCTACTTGTTTCGGTTGCCCCACCACCCCAAAACCCTGGAGGTCGCAGCCGCAGGAAAACATCCCACCTCCAACAGTTTCGTCAGAATTTTTTGGAATTGAGGGGGCGGCTAATCTCGGGATTTTCCCAGAGGGGCGTGCTGTAAATCCTCGGAAAGTTGTGAAATTTGCCCTCCCTTCCCCGTCGCGCCCCGCCACCGTCTATTCCCCCCCTCGAAATCTCAAGACAAATTTAGGCGCCCCCCCCCCTCTAAATCGCACAAAAATTTGGATAGGTGGCGAGGTGGGGTTTGAATTTGGAACCCTGCCTTTATATGTACAACATAATTCTTCTTTTTTTTGTGAATCCACAGTTGTCAACATATTTTTGTAATTCAGGGCCCGCTGCGTGGTCGAAAATACTTTTGCTGTTTTGGCGGCGAAGTGGCGCATGTTCCGTCGGCAAATCAAAGCCGGCGGCGGATCCAGAAATAATTTTTTTCGAAGGGGCGGAAGTATTTTGCAGAAGGGGGTAATTTTTGGATGTTGCTGGGCTATTTCAGCTGTAGTTTGGGCACTTTATCGGTCCATTTTCGGCGATTAACAGGTGAAATCGGCAATCGGCCCCGCGGGTGAAAATGTTGCTAATTTCTACCGCCTACAAGCAATTTTATGCGGAAAAGTAGGTACGCTAGGCACGTTTCTTCTCCTACCGCCTAGTCCCCCCCCCCCTAAATTTGTGATTTCGGGAGGGGAGTGGGTCCATTCCCTTTCTCCCTGGATCCGCCGGCGAATCGAAGCGCCCAGAGACAGTGAACAAGATGGTCAAGGCGTGTGATCATTTGGGAATTGATCGCGTGTCACTCGGCGTTCGCCTTGCCCTCTCTGAGCTGCTGCAGGCGCGTCGGGTCGAGAATGCGGTTGAGTTCCCGCGTCGCCTCCCAGCGCAACTCGTTGTTGGTCAGGTAGCGCAGGCGATCGCCGACAGTCCTGTAAACAAATGCACGACACGCACTATGCGAACCTGCCCAACTGCACCCCTCCCCCCCCCCCTTCAAATATGCGACCTTGGGGATTGGGGAAGTACCAGTGGTGGGGGCAGGAGGTGTGTAGGGTGGGGGGGGGGGGTCTCCCTCCAAGATTTTTGGATTTCGGCATCACTTTCAGCTACAAGATGGGCCCATACGCGCCCATGTGGATGGAGGTTGAGACTCATCAGTCTGCAGGCATCCCCCCAATAGGTGCCAATTGAAATTTCGTTGAATAAAATCACTCAAAAATAGGGGACTTCACTTCATAAATCATAACCATTAAAAAACGCAGATATTTATTTGTTTTACATTTCGGATAGTATACGTTATTATACTTACATTTAAAATTAAACTATAATGATGGTCGGGATCGCATACCCGCCGCTTCGGCGCTTCGCAGACGGCGTCGGCGATGTCGGCGCAGGCGTTGAGCTTTGCCTTTGTAGAGACTGAGACTGCGGTTCTTCTAGAGACTGTCGTGCTTGCCCCAAGGCGGCGGCTGCGCTTCCCCGCCTCCGTCAGCCCCTCTTGCCCCTCGTCGCCGACTTCAAGCTTCGCTGACGACCGGCGTCTGCGTTTTCAGGCCCTTATTGGCACAAAAAATCCCCCAGAACTCATTTCTCACAAAGCTAGGACCGAAAAATTTAAAGCACGCACTTTCCTCACCTTTCGCTATCTGCAACTTTCCTCGTTCTAAAGTCAAGAGAGAAATGTCGATGGTTTAACATGCAAAACGAACAAACTGACACCGTTGTTCTTTCAATTTTTTGAACTGACACAAATGACACCCGCGACGATCAATTGTTGGCATGTTCGTCAATATTTTGGTGTCCGAACAAGCGGAAGTATAAATTGCAATCTGTCATTTTGTGTCATTTATGCAAATTCTGTCAGTACGAACAAAAAATAACGGAGTATAAACCCAGCTTATCCGTGAAAGGTCTTCCAATCGATTTTTTTTTTATTTGCGATAATTTTGCTGCCGTCACGATGATATACGTCATGCCACGATGATATACAGGGTGGCCCATTTATCTATCCGGGGCTTTGATCGCTGATAACTCTCCGTTTACTGAACAAAACGAAACCAAATTTGTGCCAGACTGGTACAGGTTCAAAGTTTTTGTGCGCTGATTTTTAAGAAAATCTGATGCGACCTGCCAGAATGGAGCGATTTTATCCGATGAGCGCGCTTTTTCGTTGGATTTACTGTACAGTCCAGAAAATGAGATTCCATCTGGCACGTTGGGCGTTTGGCGCGTTCCAGAAACGTTTGTAAGCATTGCCGAGCCGAAGCAGCCCTGTAGACGTATTTGACAGAATCATTGCCGAAATACGCCAGAAGACGCAGCACTAAGCCAGTCACACCAGACCAACGTGGATGTTACGTGATCGAAAACGGAGGTCACGTTGAAGTGCATAACCAGCGATGCCAACATTAGATCTTCTTGAAATTCGGCGCACAAAAACTTTGAGCCTGTACCTGTATCGTGTACAAATTTTGTTCCGTTTTGCTCAGTAAACACAAAGTTACAAGCGATCAAAACTCCGGATAGATAAATGGGCCACCCTGTACAACGATATTGAATCGGGAGAGCCGACACGTGTGGCGGCTGAACCGCCAGTAGTTAGTAGTTACAGTAGTTGCACCGGGGCATACTGTAGTGCCTCCGGTGCAGACGAGTGTGCACACCTACGCGGCGCCATCGTGGCGCTCGCTTAGCTTTTTCGCCGATTCGCTTTGCGCCGATTTGGCTGCGCGCACGGATAGCCGTCGGGGCCGCGCGCACGTACACCATGCAGCCGAGTGAGCGGCGCGCACATATAGCTAGCTGCGCGCCCGCTTGTCTCAGTGTTAGCAGTGAGTCGGTCTGCGTCGGTCTGTGGAACAGCGTTTGCCGTGGCCCGAGCCGAGAAGACGCGAACACAGCACACACAGAGATACACTCGACCCGCACTGCTACACGAGGCCGCTAAAGTGGCGTGACCTGTGAGATTCGCATACATCTCATCGTTTACAGAATTCCACGACTTGTATACGCTTCGCCGCCGCCGACCTGCAGGACCACTCTTCGAAGGCCGCTTTCTGACGGGTTATTTTCAAATCGTGTGGTGCAGCGCCGGTACTCTCGGGCCTTCGGGGAGTGGGTGAAAGCCCCAACCGCTTTTTTTGAAATAACCCCATTGGATTAGCACATGCACAGTGTACCGTCAAATGCTGCGCTAATCGGCGCTAATCACTGACAGATGGGGGCAGTGGCGAGAGAGTTTATAGCGCCCAAGCGCGGACGCTCTCTGCTCCGACGTCGGCCGCTACCATGGACGACGCCGGGGCCGGCCTCAGGAAAGAAGAAGGAAAAGAAGGGGGCAGTGGCGGCGCCAGGATTCAAAGTTAGGGGGACGGTCCAAAAGTTACAGGAGCGGTTTGAAAAGTTCGAGCTGTACAGGCCAGCATAACCACGGTGGGTCCAGGAACATTTTCGGGAAGGGCAAGATACTGGTGATTATTATTTGCAACCGCCCACCAGTGTCTGATGTCAGCTTAAAAAGTGTGGCACACGTAGTAGGCGCAGCAGGCGGCACCTTTTTGAAAAGAAGTAATAAACGGTCGATACATGCAGACCCAAAATACGTACACCTATGTACATCGCCTTCTCAGAAAACCGAGCGCCGCAGGCAAATTTTTTACTCTGCTGCGTCTCTACTAGGGTTTTTTTACCCTAGTCCTTGGGAACCTCACAGAGTAGATCCCAGATCTTTGCCATGACTCCCAGTTTTTTAGGACACTGCTCAATTGTGGCAGATCCGTCAAAACGTGAACCGAAAATGCCCATTTTTTGTAAAATCAGCGCTGCTCCAAAGTTTTGTCCCCTACACCTTGCGCCGCATGCGAAAATTTGGCTGTTGAACGTCGTTTTCTTCATGTTTTGTCGTTGAAATTGAGTAGAATTTACATACGCCCCTTCAACCATACCTGTAACCGGGTCTGGAAGAGTGGGGGGGGGGGGCTAATTGGCCAAATTCTGGGGGGGGGGCTAATTGGCCGAATTCAGGGGGGGGGTCGCCAGAGCAAAAAGTGGGGGGGGGACCCGACCACTTTTTGACTTATATTGGTACTCCATGGTCACAAACGGGTATAAATAGGCTCTAAATAGTGTTATTTAGCTGTTTTATGGTCATATAACACTGAAAAGCACGGAAAAACACCAACATTTACACACTTTTACCATTTTCGGCGTGGTGAAAATCCTTTGGGAAAATTCTGGGTGGGGGGTCGGGGGGAGCTGGGTTGGTGTTGAAAAAATAGTGGGGGCCCCCCAAAGCCCCAACAAAGCCGCCCCCCCCCCGGTGCAGGGGTGCCGTGAACCCTCGTCTCCGCCGAGGTCAAATTTATACAGGCGTAGCAAAAGATCTCCGCAAATTCCCAACACCCGTCAAGCTTTGCATGTGTGCGCTTTTGGGGGGAGGGCAGTGTGTGCGATGATGAGAGCGAACGCCTATCTACGCGCCGCCAGAATGGGTGAAGCGCGCTATTGAGTGGGTTGCGCTCTCCTTCAGCCATGTTTTTGCGACTCTGCCCCAATATCTTGATTGGAAGTGAAGGACTCGCCTGTCCTCCAAACAAGGTTCTCATTTGAAATTTGTTATGCACATACACACACAACACAAGCTCTCGTACATGATGGAGAGTAAAAAGTTGCAGGGGGCAGTCCAGAAGTTAGGGGGGGGGGGAGGCAGTCCGCCCCTCCCTGCCCCTACGTAGCGCCGCCACTAAATGGGGGAGAGAAAATAAACTTTTTTCACCGCAATTTACCCATGGGTATTTGCACCAGCCAGCATTTGGTTAGTCACTAAACGCAGGTTTACAAAACTGAGGACCGAGGAATTGGGTGGCCGAGGAACTAAGAAATCGAGGAACTG
>JASAMY010003313.1:0-38319 GCA_030248085.1 Paralinhomoeus sp. GSCO2_6 | reverse complement strand
CTCAGCTGGACTCGTCCTCGTGGCGCTTCCTGGAGCGCCAGGTGGAGGCGGTGTCGGAGCAGATGGGCCGCGAGGAGATGCGCGAGATCCGCGGCATCTCGAAGAGGTTCCAGCAGCTCGACACGCTCGGCGAGCGCGCCCGCGACCTCTACGCGCGCACGCGCGAGCTCGCCGACGCGCCGGCCGGTCGGCGGCCACTGGCCGATGCGGACACGATTCGGGCGGCGCTGGAGCTGCAGCGGTCCCATCTGGACCGGATGCTGGAGACGCAGACGCAGCTGCTGGAGATCGCGCGCAAGTTCGCCCACTCGAAGGGCGAGGTGCTGGGCAACGTGAGGAGCCGCGTCGCGAGCTGGGTGATCGAGACGCACAAGCAGCTGGCCGGCGCCAGCGGCCAGCTCTCGGTCTACGCGGAGCGCGTGTCGGCGCTCAAGCGACGCGTCGAGATACTCCGCCAGCTCCACGAGGCGCCCGCCGTCTACGCGCTCGCCTGCTGCGAAGTCGTCCGTCGGAGACGACTCAGCTGCGTGCGCGCCGCGCCTTTTTGGTCCTTCTTTTCGGCGTATTTTTTGGGCGAATTGTGTAGGAATTCAAAAGCTGGGCGACCGAGCTGGTGGAGAAGTCGCGCCGCCTCTACGAGGAGGAGTGCTCGTGTCGGGAGCGCCTGTCCAAGCGGCTGGACCGCCACTTCCTGAGGGCGCTGTTCGCTTCTCTCGACGACCCCTTCCCGCCGTTTGCTCAACAGGAACCCGCCGACTTCGACGCCGCACTGCCCGCCCTCTCGCGAGAGCACGTCAAGCAGAGCCTGCCGAAGGTAGAATGTAATTGTACAAAAAAATTTTTTTGCTTGTGTGTGCGTGCGTGTGTGTGTGTGTGTGTTTGTGACACGGTTAGCTCGATCCTGGAGGGCCAACGACCGGAATTGTCGTTGGAGTTGGAGGACGGTAGTCGCTGCTTTCGTCCAATCTACATAAGTGTATTCCCCTATTCCGTGAGACGCCATTAATTCTGCCACCGGCTAGCGACTACACAGTCACATTCCCACAGCGGTCTGTTGTCTGCTTTGTTCCGCTCGGCTGTCAGAGGCGTGTCGTTCTCTCCAGGCATTCCTTCGCTGGCTCAGCTGCTCGTCGCCTCCGAGCCGCGCGTCTTCCAGCGACTGTCGGCGCCTTCGCCCGCCGCTGGTCGGCAGGCGGGCGGGGGCGCGCCCTGCAGTCCGCCCTTCCTCCGCAAGAACGAGAGCTTCTTCGTGGGCTCGCCGCCCACCGGCGGCGAGGATCCCTTCGTCAGTCTGCAGGCCTACCCTTGCATCCAGAGTCTCGTCGGCGTCGAGGATGCCGACCAGGCTGCCGGCGCGGGGGCCGGGGGGCGTCGGCGCGCTGTTCGGAGGCGCGCCGCCCGCCTCGGGCAGGCCGCGCCGAGAGAGCAGCGGCACCTACATCGCCGGCTCGCCCTTCAAGGGGCTCTAGTTCACGCCTCTGGGCAGAGAGGTGCGCTCATTTGTTTCCACGAACGTCCAAAGTTGCTGACAGTAGCAGTCGAGAAAAGAAAGTTCTCGTCAAATTCAGTCTTCGGTGGAGGAGACGGAGGAGGAGGGGGCCGGGGCGTCGCGCGGTCGGGAGGGCAGCGTCTCCGCCAAGTCGGCGCCCATCAAAATACCGCCGCCCTCGGCGAGCACTTCTTATTCGCGACAGGTTGGTTTTTGTCGTCATTTTTGTTTTTCGGCTTCAGTCTTTCCACCGACTATTGCCTTGCAGATTTCGACGCGATCCAGTCCGTTCGGCACGCCGGAGGAGGACATCGGCTCGCTGGAGCGCCGACGCCACGCCGCTGTCCCCAAGGTGCGTGAGCGACGACGCCCGTGGCAGATGCGCAGACGGGAGCGCGAGCGCTAGATTTTTGCGCCGCCTTGCGACCTTGGCGTGCGTGTTCCTCGCGTCCCCTCTCCTCTCTCCATCTCGCATGCTCACGGTGTCGCCGACGACATTTTTAGGAGGAGGCGGAGCGACAAGAGGCGGCGCCCGCTGCAATCTCCGCCGGCCAGCAGGTGGGCGAGGAAACGTTTGAGAGACGGCGACGATCTGACCCCCGATAAACGCACTTCCTCTCCTGGCCGTTCCAGAAAAGACTGCTGGCGCTCCAGAAGGACGTAGCGGACCTGAAGGCCAGTTTGGAGCGCGGATCCTCCGTCGTCTTGGTCCAGCAGTCCTGCTTGAAACAGGTCACGCGGTCCACTGACATTTTCTTTGGTTGATTGCCAGTTGTCGCGTTTGCAGGAGCTGCGGGAGTTGAGGTCGCTGGTGCAGAGCACGGTCGTGGACCAGACGGCCAGCTCGAGCGCGGCCTTGGGCAGCATCGGCGCTCAGGCGAAGTGCCTTGCGGGCAGCCGAGACGCGCCTCCTGGCCGAGAAGGGGGATCTGGAAGAGAAGCTCGAAGTGAAGTCGGCGCAGCTGGCCGACGCCGAGGCGCTCTGCGACGTCTACGGCCGACAGCTCAGTCTGACCGAGCGTCGACTGGACGAGCTGAGAGAACGGTCACCGACTCTGGAGCACTCCTCGCTTCTTTTCATGGAAAGGAACGAATCGAAATGCGGCTCTCCTATGCAGGTGCGAGTCCGACAAGGCGGACATCATCAAGCAGATGACCATTGATGCGGAATTGGACTTGGACCGCCTGCGCGAGAGCTACAAGCTAGACGTCGAAGTGCGTGCCTTCCAGCATTCGGTCCAAGAAGGAGCGCTGGTTGCGTTCCATCGTTGTGTTGCCATCGGCAGGAGCGCGACGCGCAGCTGGAGGCGGCGCAGTCGCAGCTGCTCGACCGCCAGTCGGCCGTGGAGCAGCTGCGCAGAGAGCAGGACGAGTTGGTGGCCAGCACGCTTGAGCGGTCGAGCTGTCAGGAGCGCGCTCTCCCGACGGCCTCGACTCGCTCAGGGAGCAGCACGACGCGGAGCTGAAGGCGCTGAGGCAGACACTCGAAAAGCGAAGAGAAGGTCGGCCCCTCGGACGCCGTCGCTCACTCGCTCGCCGCACAGCCAAACTGCTGCATACGAAGCTGGAGCGTCTCGAGAAGGGCCTGGAGGAGCGGCACGCGGCGCAGCTCGAGCGCTGTCGCAAGGAGGTCGAGTACGAGTGTCGGCTGCGCACGGAGAAACTGGTACGGGGCTGGCCCAGTCGTGAGCTCTGTCCCACGGACGTGCCGGCACATGACGGCTTGTGTCGTCTTCAGGAGGAGGAGAAAGGCCTGCTCGAGGCCCGACTGGCTGAGTGGGAAGCGCGTCGAGGCTTCGAGGAGGAGTCCGGTGGTCACACGCCGCGACGACGGGCAGCGTCGTCGGCGAGGCGCCCTCCTCGAGCGGCAGCGGTGGCGAGGCGAGTGGCAGCGAGCGAGCGCGCGCCCTTGACCGTCGGGGGCATGGAGGAGTCTCGAGCCCTCATGCAGGACAGCACCATGGGTTCGTCGCTTCTCGCCGCCCTTCTTTGGTCACCCCCCACGGACACCGACCCACGCTTGGTCAAATATTCCCGGTTACAGTAGTACATGATGCTCGTAATTTGGTTTGTCCGTTCAGTGGTGGTGCCGACGGCGTCCGCGGACGAGGCCTCGCCGACGACGACGGCGGAGCCAAGCTGCTCGGCGGCCGGCAGCTCGGCCGGTTTCTGCCGGGTGCCGGAGCAGCAGACGCAGACGCGGCTGCGACTCAAGGACTTCGAGCGCGGCCACGTCGCCGAGCTGAGCAACATCGGCGAAGGCTCCATCGTCCTCATCGGCTACCTCCACCGCTTCGGCCGATACGTCGTCATGGGGTGGGTGAGCTGGAGCTGAGTCGCGCCGCCGCGCAACTCCGACTCTTGACTGACTTGACAGCTCGTCGAACACGTACTGCTTCGTGATGGAGCGCTCGTACAAGTCGCTCTCGCTGACGGTGCCGCCGACGCGCCACTGGGCCGTGGGTCGCGTCGTCCGCTTCGACCTCTGCCAGATCAAGAAGGAGAGCAATCGGTGCGGGGCGCCCCTGTACGTGCGTGTGGAGGACGGCTCGCATCTCACGCTTCAGCTACCGCCTGCCCGTGAACACGCGCTTCTATCGGGCCGACGTGGAGCGGCTCCAGTCCGGCGGCTCTGGCGGCTCCTCGTCGGGAAGTTCGAACTCGCACGCGCAGTCGACCACGCTCGACCTCCTCTTCGCCGACACCCTCCAGCGACACGGACCGCCACCCGACGGCGCTTCGCTCCTCGCACCTGCATGACCTGGGGGGGGGGTGTGCGAAAGAACTGTTCACGGACGCTCGCAACTCGAAGTGACCGCGCCAGCACACGCCTTTCTCGCGCGCGAAGTCAGGCCATGGAATCTGGAATTCCGCCAGCGTGTCATTTTCTTCTTGGTACGGTACATTGTTTGCTGTGGTGACTCATGTTTCTGACGTGCAGTGCAGCATACACCGACACACCCACTCTGCAGGTTGGTGGTAAGGCGGCCTCCGTTTTGACCCGTGTGATATGCATAGCCCTTCGGTACGGTACGCCCCCTCGCGTGCCTATGTAAGCGCCTGGATGTGTAAACGAATAAAGTTGAACAAATGTGTACAGTCGCGTTTCACTATATGCAAATTTCACCCGTTATTAGTACCGTGTTCAAATTGTCGACGATGGTAGCGTTCGTTCGAAGGGTAATTTTTGAATTTGCATGCGGTATATGTTTTTAGTGTGGAAGCTGTGTGTACAAGTTGTGCAGTGCAGAAGGCAATGTCGGACAAGCAAGCGAGCGGCGAGCAGCAGCAGGAGCCGCACCCGCCGTTCGAGGCGCCCCACTCGCTGCCCAACATTCCCGAGAGCAGGGTTTTTCCTGCGATTCTGAGTGTTTTTCGTCCTGCCCGCTGAATAGGGGCGCTGCTGTCGCGTTGAGGTGCTCAACAACGAGAAGCTGAGCGACCACCCGGCCGACCCGCACTCGCCGCTGCGCCCGCCCTCGCCCATCGTGACGCGGCGCACGCGACGCCTCTCGGTGTGCGTTCCTCCACCCCCCCCCCCCTGAAGAAACCCTCGCGCGCGTGCGTGCGTCCTCGGCATGGCTGGACTTGCGTGCGTGCGCTCTTGAGGTCTGAGCGCGCTAGTCAGGGAGCGTTCTACACGGGCACCATCAAGTACTTCTGCCGGCAGAAGGGACACGTCTTCGTGACTACCTGCCGCTGAGGCGACGACGTCTTCGTACACATCACCGAGTAGGAGGCTCATCGTCTGTCCTGTCTGTGTCATACCTGTAACCGGGTCTGGAAGAAATTGGGGGGGGGGGGGGGGTAAATGGCCGAATTCTGGGGGGGGGGCGGGGCGCGGGGGCGAAGGGGGTAGCCAGCCATATTTCTGAGTTATACTGGTACTTTTTGGTCAAAATGGGTATAAATAGGCTCTAAACAGTGTTAGTTAGCTGTTTTATGGTCATATAACACTGAAAAGCACAGAAATACACCAATATTTACTCACTTTTATCGTTTTAGACTGAGTGAAAATCCCTTGGGAAAATTCTGGGAGGGGGTCGGGGGGAGTTGGGTGGGTGTTGGAAAAATAGTGCGGGGCCCCCAACCCCCCCCCCCCAGTTACAGGTATGGTCTGTGTCCACTGTCCATTGACTCGCTTGACACCGTGGCGCCGATGACTCTGCAGCATCGAGGGCGAGTTTGTGCCGCACTCCGGGGACGAGGTCGCCTTCCAGGAGTGCCCTTGTCCGCCGCGATTCGACCGCATGCAGGTGCGGCGCTGGCCTGCTGAGGCCTGGCCTGCGATTGAAGACTCACCCTCGCTCGCTGTTTAGGCGATCCACGTGACGATCAAGAACCTGGCGCCGGGCGTGCGTCACGAGAAGTGGTCGGAGCCGCCGACCGAGCACCGCCACCCGCATCCCAAGCCCAACCTGCACGAGGTCGCCCACCCGCCCCCGCCCGCCGCGCCCTGCTCGCCCACCGCCGGCCACCACCACCACCACTGAACCCACTTGCCCGCGCCCACACGAGAAGAAATCGCGCCTACACAAGCACCTCCGCCCGCGCGACGCAACACGACTCTCCCCCAACAAACCGTTCCTTTTGTTCAGTTCACAGTTGTGTTGTGGCACGTAACGCGAGTTCCATTTTGTGGCGTACTGTAGAAGTAGTCGTCGAGGCGCTCCGGTTGAGCCATCTTCCTACGAATTGCGTTCGCAAAGTCGTCGTTGATTGAGCGCGCACGAGTGTCCCGAATGAATGCACGCGCGTTGCTGCTTCCGTCCGAGCTCGAGTCGAGCTGAATCGTTGTGGTGAACGTTCTCCCAATGGCCATACCTGTAACTTTGGCAGAGTGGGGGGGGGGGGCTAAATGGCTAAATTCTGGAGGCGGGAGTACGCAAGAGCAAAAAGTGGGGGGGGGGGAGCCGACCACGTTTTGACTTACACTGGTACTTTTTGGTCACAAATGGGTATAGATAAGCTCTAAATAGTGTGTATTTAGCTGTTTTATGCTGTCATATAACACCGAAAAGCATTGAAAACACCAACATTTACTCACTTTTACCGTTTTCGACATGGCAAAAATCCTTTGGGAAAATTCTGGGTGGGGGGGGGGGTCGGGGGCAGTTGGGTGGGTGTTGGAAAATAGTGGGGGCCCCCAAAAACCCCTATTTGTTGCAGGTAAGCCAAGGGCGGTTCTCTTTCAATGGCGGGCGCTGCCCAGACGAACACATTCGCACCGCCCGAGTAAATGGATCGCAGCTGGTGGACTGTGGGTGTTGTTCTGTTCTGGGCGTACATTGTTCGTGTACGTACATTCCAAAAAAAAAATGGCCGACCGACCAGCAGATGGTGGCCCCGTTGCGTCGCGTGTTGTCGCTGTGCAACGGAGGCGCCAGACGATGGTGCCATACGACTCGGGGCGTGGTGCTCGAGCAGCTCTTTTACACCGAGAAAGACTTGGAGTTCGTCTGCGTCGACGCGCGGCTCAAGGCCAAGTTCCTCTTGAGAGCGTTTCCTCCCACCGAGTACCGACTTTTTGCGGCCGGCGCCTGCACGGCGACGGGCAGCGGTTGGGGCGTGTACGCGCCGCCCGCGGACATTGGCCGAGTGCACATTGAGGAGCGTCAGTCGAGATTTTATCTGGACGCCCCGCACCTTCTGCTGCGTGCTCAGTTGGCCGCGGCCAGAGAGGCCCTAGCCGTGGTCGAGGCCGTCGTGGCTTCCGACTGCGCTGGCGAGGCGCTCAAGGCCGTGATCTACGTCGACGTCCTGCTCGACGCGCTCAACGTGGCGCCCTTGCCCATCCGCCGGACGCTGGCGCAGCGCGATGCGGCCGCCAAGCTGGAGAGACTGCTCGACAGACTCCTGGACGGCACGTACTCGGACGAGTCGCCGGTCGAGTTCAGGTCCACGCTCGAAATGGAACTGCAGGAGTATGTGGTCGGGCTTTCGGGCCGAGGCGATACTCGAGGTGTACGCGTCTAGGCTGTACGCGCAGGCGGTCGCTCTGCCCTGCGGCGTGGTCTTCCGGAGGTCGGTGGAGTCTGTGCCGGCCGAGCTCTACCACTGCATCCACCGGGCCGCCGCTCTGGCCGAGGGCGCCGCGCGCGCCGCCCAGCCCAGGTGAGAAGCGGCCGGCCGTCTGTCGTCGCAGCTCGCATCGAGTCCCTTTCTTCTAGTGAGGATGAGGATGAGCATAAGACCAGCACCTTGCGCGTCAGGAACCTGCACCCGTCGACTGGGACGAGTCCTTTGACAGCGGAGTGCGAACGCTTCGGCGCCCTACGCGACTGCCGCCTAGTAAGGCGAAAGGTCGTGCGGCGAGTCCTTGGATGTTACATCCGAAGCACACTTTACACGGATTCACGAGGTCTTTCAGAGCGGTGAGACACTCGCTTTCGTGGAATTCGAGGAGCCGTCCGCCGCCGCCTTGGTGGGTGCCGCAGTGTCATTTCGATCGCTATTTTTATGTTTGTTCAGGCGAAAGAGCATCTGGACGGGGCGCCCCTGCTAGGATCTGTCGCCGTCAGCGTCGATTGGTACGTCCCTGCCGCGTATCACTAGACACTGTCGCCCTACTATGTTTGCCCGTCTCGGTCATCATACCTGTAACTGGGGGGGGGGGGGTTGGGGCCCGCAGAATTTTCCAACCCCCCCCCCCCCCAACCCCCCAACCTCCCAGAATTTTCCCAATGGATTTCCACTCTGTCTAAAACGATAAAAGTGAGTAAATGTTGGTGTATTTCAGTGCTTTTCATTGTTGTTTGACCATAAAACAGCTGAATAATACTGTTTGGACCCTATTTATACACCCTGATACTTATTTTTGACCAAAAGGTACAAGTATAACTCAAAAATGGCCAGCTACACTTCCACTTTTTGCTCCAGACACCCCACCCCCCCCCCCAGAATTCGGCCATTTACCCCCCCCCCCCCACTCTTCCAGACCCGGTTACAGGTATGTCGGTCAGAGATGTTTGGTTTCTTAGGTGTCGAGGCAGGGCAAGACGAGACGGCCGCAGTCGGTGACGCAAACTCTTGGAACTGCCTTGGGAATCTGAATCTTGTCGTACTCGCATGCTTGTCTGCTGGTTTGCCGCTGTACACTCTACAGTGCAGTAAAATAGAAGATGCCATCGCGCAGTCTCACGAGTCCAACAAACGAACGGCTGCGCTAATGAACAGATAGATAGTCGTCGACTGCGGCTGACTGCTGATCAGGCGCTCTCGACCAGTGTGCCGGACGAGCGCTCGAAGTCGAGCCCAACGGGCTCCGCTCTGCCGCCCAGACAGTCCTGGAGGAATTCTTCGACCAGCGCGTAGAACCTGCGCGAGCGAAACTTCCTTGTCTCTGAGCGCCCGTGCGTGTCGTCACGGAACCCGATGTTGTTGACGGGCCGCTTGAAGCCGTGTCCCTCGTCCTCGAAGAGCACGTACTTGACGGCCACGCCGTTCTGACGCATCGCTCTCACGATCGTGTCTGCAACGGACCGCCGGCTGTGGCGGTCGACCAACACTTCAAGGTGGGACAACGAATGGCGTAGTGGTAGAGGATCGTCCTCTTGTTGCGGGCGCGCTTTTGGCTTAGGTTTTGATGGATTCACTAACGAGGACTTCTCTCAATGGATTGGATTTCATATGGCGTCCTTCCGCATGTCTTTGGCGGCCTTCGTGGACAATATGTGCAACAGAACAGGAAGGCATCATGGTTGTGCGTGTGCTGCACGGGCCATTGACGGCGCCTCCTAGCGTTGCCCCTAACCGAACAACAACAGCAACAGGGCCAGCAGACTGCGTACCCGCTTGGAACTGGGGCACGCGGACGTCGTTGGCGCCCTGCGCGATGAGCAGCGGCTTGTGTATGTTGCGCGCGTGGTGGACGGGCGAGACGTCGTCGAGGCGGCGCCGGCCCTCCTCGGTCGAGATGTCGCCCACGCGGAAGCGGAGCATCGCGGCCGCCTTGCCGCCCCAGTAGGGCGGCGTCCTCTGTATGAGGTGCACCAGACTCGAGATGCCCACCACCGAGACGCCGCACGCGAAGAAGTTGGGGTGGAACGAGAGCGCCGCCAGCGTCGCGTAGCCGCCGTAAGAGCCGCCGAAGATGGCGACCTGCAGGCGCGCCATCCCAGCGTATGGCCTAGTGGTAGAGAATCCGCCTCTCGCGCGCACGGTCCTGGGTTCGATTCTTGAGGCATCCACTAGATCGAGGACTTCCCTTTCGATAGATTTTCTCGTGCTGTCGCTGCTGCCCTAGATTTCAGATGGCGGCCTTCCGAATGTCTTTGACTAACTAGACGGGAAGGCGCTATGGAGATGGATGTGCTATAGGGGCCATTGACGGGCTCCTAGCGTTGCCCCTAATCCAACAACAAGGGGGCTCGCAGCGCCCACCTTGTTGGTGTCGGCCAGTCCGGTCTGGACAGCGTGCCAGACGGCGTCGATGATGTCGTCCTGCATCCGGCGGCCCCACTCGCGGTTGCCCGCGTCCAGGTGCCTCCTGCCGAAGCCGCGCGAGCCGCGGAACTGGCACTGCAACTCCTGAGCTTTTTTTCTTCTTTTTACCTAGCGCGCAGCTCACTTTCAGCGTGGCATAGCCGCGGTCGGCGAGGAACTGCACGCGACTGTCGTAGGTCCAGTAGTCGCGCAGCCAAGGCCCGCCGTGCGGCAGCACCACGATCGGCAGCGGCTCCGAAGGCGTGCCGTTCTTGTACACGTCCTTCTATGGCGGTGGAGCCTTTCGTTACGTTTAGCATTCGTCTTCGCTGGCGCCTCTGCGCGCACACGCACCTCATTGGGTATGGCAGCGTAGCAGAGCTGCAGGAGGCCGTCTCGACTCCTGACTTCGTAGTGGTAGGTTGGCACGAGCTGTGGCTCCGTCGCCGGCGAGGTGCCAAACTCGACGGAGAAGAGGTAGGTGAGCTGCTTCGTCCGCCGCTCGTATAGGTAGTAACGGGGGAGGACGTCGGGCCGCTGCCACTTGACGAGCCAGCGGTCGCCGCCTGTACCGCGCTGCGGTGCCGAGAGATTGATCGGGCTAGACAAAACGAGGGCGGGTGTGTGACGCACTGATGCCGGCGTCGGTGGGGACGACGACGGCGCGTCCGCCGCAGCCGATGCGCTCGAGCCGCGCGACGTCGTCGGCGTACTCGGGCTGGAGGGCGACGAGGCGGTGGCGCGCGTAGTTCTCGAGCACGAAGACGGGCACACGCTTGTGGACGTGCACCAGCGCCAGACTCAGGTCGGCCGGCACCGACGACGCGTACAACCGGTGCCGACGGCCTCCGAACGCATGGAAGTCGCGCTCCACCAACTCCACTAAACCGGCAAAAAAGCTGCCTGGAAGCAGTGACGCGCGACGTGAACCTGCGCCACTCACAGTAGTCCGAGTTTATGTTCTCCAGAAAGTAGATTGTGTTGCCGTCGTACGAGAGACAGACCGGCTGCATGCTGAATCGTCCACGTCCTCGTCGGAGTGCGCGTGCGCAACGCCGTGTACCTTACGGGGTGTACCTTACGTCATTCCAAAAGGCACTCGGGTATACAATCGTGGCCATAGGACGGTCACGTTCGTGGTCGAGGCGTTGCCGGGCGCCTGGAGGCCGATGCCGACGACGCGCGCGTGGTCGGGCGACCGCGTCCGAATCGTGGTGGAGCCGTCCGTCTCGCCGACGGCGACCATGCGCGGCTCGAGCTGCTGGTCGAAGACGTAGAAGTCGACAGCGCTGTTCGTCGCGAACGCCAGTCTGAGTTCGCCCGACGTCACGTTCAGGTAGTAGAGGTCGGTGTAGCTGCAATTTTTGCGCTCTGCTATGGGAGCGGCTAACCGGCAGCCTTCCCAGAGACACGTGCCGCGGGTCGCGCCGGTTGTCGCCGACGACGACGACGTCGGCTCGCTCCGGCGAGAGGGCGACGACTCTGGCCCGCGAGCCCGTGCCCGTCAGACGGACCGCGCTCGGCTTCTCGACCGTTGTGTCGACCTTGAAGATGTAGAAGTCCTCGTTGCCGGCCGTGTCGTGGTCGAACAGCAGGACGCCAGGCACGAACGTCCAGTAGAAGTCTGTCGCGGCCAAGCGAGCGACGTTGATGAAAGACGCCGACGAGCGAGCGGGCACAAACTGTGAACTCCTCTTCCGGTGAAGTTGGTGATCTGCTTGGCCGCGCCCAGTCTGTGCCCGGCCAGTATGTCTCTGACGAAGATGTTGCTAATCATGCCGTCCTCGTCGGAAGTGTCGAAGTAGGCGATCTGGTCTCCGTCCAGACTCAACTTGACGTTCCGGTGCTGCATGGCCGAGAAGAAGACGTGTCGACTGATCAAATGAGGTGTCGACTGATTGAGAAGACCTGTCGCTTGCTCCTGCCACCATCACCAGAACCCATGCCACGTGTAGATTGATGAGAAACGAATGTATGACACATCTCCGAAATGGCGCAACCCATTCGTGTACGTCGTGTACCCACCTGAATTGTTTGCACCGCAAATTCGTTCGTTCCGTTGCTCTCCTTCTTGGTCTGGTTTTGGTGCTGTCGTTCTGGTTTGGGCTCTAGTCTTTCTGGTTCGGGTCGTTCTTCCTCTGGTTGATTTACTTTTGCTTGTTGAACCAGTATCAAAACGAACACGAGTAGTAGGGCGGCTGAGATGGTTGCCGCTGTCGCCAGCGCTAAACGCAGCTGGGTGTTCATATTCGAGCATAGCTGCATGTCGGCATCGAACACACACAGAGCGGAACAACAACAATGCCAAGTGGTCGTCAGCAGGTAGACGGCAGGACGGAAGGAACAAGTGTTGTGGTTACGACGACTAAGGCGGCTGTCGGGTCGACAGCCCCTCGACCCGGCCACTTCGCCAACTGTCGGCGGGAGGCAGCCGACGTGCCAAGTTGTCAGTCAAGTAAGTGGCCAACTTGCGAGCGGAAGCGAGTAGGAGGTCCAAAAAAGTTGAGACGGACACCCGAACGGTCGAACTAACGTGGCGCGCTTCGCAGAGTGAACAGCGCGATGCTTGCCATCGACAGCGGTTGTCACGGACGGGGAGTGTAGCGGCAGCACCGAACGGAGCACCACCCTCGTGTACGGCTCCCTCGACTGCGATTCACGATATTATGGAGCACAGAATCTCCATTGCTCAGTCCTACGTTTTCGTGTGCGAATGGGACGGTGTTTTGTATATTGGACTTGGACTTTTAGGAGTTGAATACCAATTGAACGTGGCCTTAGGAAGACGCGGAGCACTAAAGAAAGAACGTTAGAAGAGGAATTAAGAAAATCAAAGCGCTTCATCGCGGCTATCACGACATGCGCACATGCGTTTTGGCTCCGTGTATCTTTTGAAAACGTTCACATACGACTCTGAGTAAGGAATCATCATTTTTCGTTTTTAAAAACTTGTCCCACGTTCAGAGCAATTCTCCCTTCTTTGCCGTCTACTTGTACCAGTCGTCAGTGTCCGGGTTGTGAACGTTGTAGAGGCGTTTCAGAAGCGGGGCAAGGCGACGGCGCCTGGCCAGACGATAGGTCGCCGTCCAGTCGTCAATCGTCTTCAACAGAACCGTCAACGCGGCTGCGATAGCGGAACAATGGCTCCGACACTCACCCCAGCGCGTTTGCTGTAGCTGAGAGCTCTCAAGAAATCCGCGTTCGACATGGGTTGCGCTGCTGCAGGGCGGTGCATGCAGAACGTGCCGACGAGACACAGCAGCAAGCAAGAGAAGAGAAAGCCAGAAGTCATTTTGGTTAGAGCGAAACGAGAGATTCCGTCTGGGTCGGCAGAGCAGCTGACGAGCTCCAGCTCTCATTTCCCTTGGGGTGCGCGTTACTTTGCGACGGTGTCAATCACGCAGGGATTGGCTCAAAGCCGAGGGGGTCGCGTCGAGAAGACGGGAGCCCAAACTGATGACGTCGTACCGTTAGATCCCAGCGCAGCAAGGCTAGGCGGCGACTGCACTGATTTCAGAGAATCAACTGCCAAAGAATTAGTGCAATTATTATGCAGCGTTCAGTTCACGTTCGAATTTTGGATAACCACGACGACTGATTGTTCGTATCGCTGGCCTGTTGTTTCCATACATTTTTACATACGTGTACGTTCAGTCACACCTGTAACTGGGGTGGGGTTTAGGGGGGGGGGGGGGTTCCTGAGTCAAGGATGCTAATAGAAGATTGCAACCGGATTGTACTCAGCATTCTAAATTCAGAGTCATTCTACATACTACAATCATATTGCATTATTTCTCGCTTTTTTACAGTGCTATGTGTGTGTGTGAACGCACTCGTTGAACGTTGCATTAGGGTACGCGTTGTGTGTACATTGTACGCTGTCGGACTCTACGAGCTTTACAAGAAGAGAATGTGCACTGGCGCTCACAACACCTCTGCTGGTAATTCGGCTAGAGAACGCTTATCAGCGAAGGTTATACGAACAGACAAGCGCGCTATTTTGTCCCGAATTGGGAGACGGAACACTAATCCGGGAGGTGCAAAAATGGCGCTTGACAAGCAGGATGCTGCTAGCAACGAAAGTCGCGGAATGCTGTAAGTTCCCTTGCGTGTATTTCATTTCAGTTGCAAGTCAGAGAGCAGCAGAGCTAAGCGCAATTTCATATGCAAAGGGCTCAAGCCGAGACCACGGAAAAGATGAGCAACATTCGCGTTCTCTCGCTGACGGTGCGGAAGCTGAACGTGGAGTATGTCACGTTGACGGTGACGATCGCGACGGGCATTGCGCTGGCGTTCATGCCCACTCTGATGCAAAACCGACTACTCGATCAGAATCAGGACTTCGTCGTTAACAGAACTCAAACTGAGAAAGAAATCCTCGTCGCGAGAGAGTACGCCACCCTCAACCAGTGGGTCGCTTCCACCAGAAAACTGGCCCAGATCTTCGTTGGTCCGTTGCTCGGTGGGAAAATTCGAGATGCGTGACTAACCAAGGGAGGTGAAATTTGTAAAAAATATTCGTTTCACAGGATCGTACGGGGATCGCCACGGGCGAAAGCAAATCATACTGGCAGCTCTGAGTTTCATGAGTATGGCGGTGCTTCTGCACAGCCTCTTTGGCAGCTACGAACTGAACCTGGGCTCGTGGCCCTACGTGCTGTCGGGTTGTTGTTTCGGCATGTACATTGCGTCGATTCCGCAAGAACTGGCCCTGATCAACGACGACACGCGCGACAAGCGTCTTCTCTTGGGCAGAATTATGACCAACGGCAAGCCACAACCCAACCCATTTAAATTTGAAGGCGTACACGGTACTTCTTCGTACCCGTACCCTACTAGCGCGCTCGCCGCTTCGCGCATGAGACGAGAGATTGTAGAGAGCATCCTCGACTTTAGGCAGTTTTGCGTCCGTTGGCAGGGTGGTGGGCAACCTGGTGGCGGCTTATGTGATAGTTCAAGTGTTCAACAGCTCTCCAAAAGAGAGTCCTCTTATGGCGCTGCTGACATGCAATTGTATTATCGCAGTGGCGTTTGCATACGCCGTCATTCGGTTGCCGGCTCTGAGACCGAGAGCATCCACTTTGAAAGCCAAAAACTCCTTGGAGTTTGGTGGTTTTGCTTTCGATGCCCAACAAATGCATTACGTAGCTATGTGTATACCCATGTTTAAATATTTTTGTTACAGCACGGTGCGAGACAGCAATTGGTTTCTGATGCCTGTGAAACTGATCTCGCTCATATTCAAACAGCAATGGCTTGCATTTAAAACGGTTGTTAAAAGTCGACCTCGTAGAAGACGTCTCATCTTAGTTTTGCTGATTGCGCAAGCCATGGTCAACGTGTCTGCGGAGCACCGAGAAGAAGGTGGTCAAAGCATCAAATCAAAAAAGATACTGTATCTGCCAACAGGGTGCACGTGGTGGCATGTAGTGCTGCAGAGTTGGGCCTCATTTGAGGTCCTGCCCGGTTTCAGTGCACACATGCATACAGGATAGGTATGTATCTCCTTATGCATATAGGTCTGCTGCGCTTGTACACAATCAAGTCTCCATTCTCTTGGACGCACAAAGATCTCGCCATTTATTCCTACGTCAACTATTCAATTCGTGAGTCGCTTCGTTGCCTGCCGACAACAACTTGGTCTGGCATGTGCTCTATCTGTGTAAGCGAACTGCGAAATTGCAGAGGCGGTCGCGCAACTGTTGGGCGCGTTGGCGCTGCGTCGAGTGCTGGGCTTGAGCTACAGCACAATGATCATCATCACGACTATTGCGAGTGCAGGCTCCGCACTATCCGTGGCAGTCGCGCGAAACACCCTGGAGGTTGGTTGGGACGCGATGCGATTCGGTGTGGTACAATTTGTTGACACTCAGATCTTTGTGAAAATCATCTTCGACGGACTCAGCGCTGCAACGTGCGACGTGGGCTACAAAATTGTTACGGAAATTGTGCCCGAAGACGAAGTGAATGTGTTTTGACAATATTTATCGTAGACCTTGAATAATTCGAGCTTTTAGACGGGGAAAGTTTTGTCCATTTACTTCTTGGCTATTTTTGCGAATTCGCTGTTCCAAGAGCTGGCCTTGAACGAGATCTACAAGCGCACCGTCGACTTTTGGCCCGAAGCGGCGTGGTTCGCGCTGGCGGGCCTCTGCGCGCTGATCCTTCTCTTGTGGATTCCTGGCCATCTAGCCTATCTACGGGAGAAGAAATTCATTGTAGAGGAGAAAAAGAAGAAACTCATCGAATGTGCTTGATTGCAACAGGAGCTCGCGAACAACGACTGGGCTGCAGCTTTCTCGTAATGGCACATGCTCTTTGTACTTTTGTACACAAAGGTACAGCACAAGTTTATTTTCACAGTAGGTAGGTATTCACTATATGTGTAGCTCGACTCCGATATAGCAGCGAGAGCCTCACGTATGGAGCGCGCCGGATGAAACGTTTTGAGAACCACCACCAAAATTAGAAGGCATTAGAAGACGAGATAGACGAGCGTGTAGACGAGAACGAAAAGGAGAAAGAGCGCGGGAAAGGCGACGCGCGACACGATGTCGACACGCAGAGCTCGTCGACGCATCCTGTCCGCCTCGTAGGCGTCCGCAGGGTCGGCGGCCGCGTCGGCCTTGGCGCCGGTGGGCGTGAGGTGGAAGCTCTTGACCGTCTTCGTCGTGGGCGCCCCGCCGACCGCGTTGTGCGACCGCTGCATGAGGTGGTTGACGGCCACGAACTCGGCCAGCGAGGCGACGATGAAGAGCAGGCAGATGCCGAAGTAGACGTCGATCGCCTTCAGATAGGCCACCGGAGGCATGGAGTAGGTGATACTGATGCTCTGCGCAAGCGATCGTTGGCCGTCTCTCGACCAATTCGCGACAAAGAAAAGAGGAAAAGACCTGCGTCGCGATGGCCAGGAGCGTGGTGAACGTGAGCGTCACGCGGGCCGGGACCGCGTTCGGGTGAATCCAGAAGCCCGACCAGGACACGGCCACGATCAGTGCCGTGGGAATGTAGATCTGAGCCACGGTCGCCGATGGCTTCCGCTTGAAGTGCAGATCGGCGCGGACGCAACCGAATTCGGCTAAAAGTCCGGTTGGAATTGAATGCAAATTCAGCGAGCGCTGCACTGCGGGCCTTGGCGGTAGCCTTCGCTGGTGATGGAAAAATTCTGGACTTCTTGGCAGTACTCGGGTACGACTTTGATGATGGTGAAGTCGGGAAGGTCGATGTCGTCGTTGTAGGTCACTGGCGCGAGATTCTCGAACCAGTCCAGTTTCAACTCGTCCGCCGTCATGTCGTCTGGCGCAGTATGCTTCTCTCTTGCGTCAAAGTAGCAAACATTGAACGCGGAGACTTACAGGCCGAGATTTTCACTGGACAGATTTGGTAGTCGAAGGGATAACGGACCAGATTCATATGGCAGGCCAACTCGAGACTAATTCTAAAGTGCAGACCATTGTCGTTGGCGATAGGAGCAATTGCAGGCCACACCACCTGGTGGAGAAGGCGACAGCGCCGTTCGGTTCAATCAGCATCGCAAAATTGGAGCGAATCACATTGTGATATGCTGCTTTCTTTGCGTTGACGAAATACAATTCTAAACACTGCAAATATTCTGAACCGGTATCATATTGAAGCGTTTGTTCTACACCTGGCACCCAGTGCTTCTTCAACTCCTCCTCAGTATCGACCTTTGTGTACGTGTGACTGTCGTGTTCCTTCTCCTTTTCCACCCAACTCATGCGGAAGTAGACGTCAAGTTGAAAGTCCTACATGTAATTACTGTATCTTATTGTTGTGCAGGAATACCGTAAGCGAAATTTATGTGTGATTCACACTGTAATTGACTCACCATCGACTTCTGATTGAAGTGGCCGATGCTTTCCACGTAGAAACCGACTCGAACGCGTACGGCTTTAACCAGCAGGCGACACTACTTTGTACGTACCACAATAATTCGTGGCAGAACAAACGCACGATCGACGTCAGGCAGTTGGGCTTTCGAATCGTCCCGGGATGCATGGCCCACCGAGTCGCTGGTTGTCTCCCCGCTTCCGTCTTCTTCTTGCTCGCAGCGTGCCGGAACCGTCGCGTAGAGTAGCAGTAGCAGCGACGCAACACCTACTCTCCGGAACATACTCGCTCGAGAGACCGACCAGTCGTCGCGCGCGGCCGACTGAATGGACGGGCTTGAAGTGGCGGACAAAACGAGATGCAAACAAAGCCGCTGCTGACGAAATGCGGCTTGAATGCTTCGCCATTTATGAGTTTCCCTTCAATCGCGAGAGATTTGCGCTGTTGCGGTATACATACGCGGCTGGATCAGTAGCATTCCTCGGGGCTCAGCTCAAGCGGCGACCGGCGAGCCCACGACACGACAGGGACCGCTGTGCACGGGCGTCGTCAACCAACCAAACAGTGCATCGGTGTGGCGGTAGTAGAACTGTATTCGCGTAGCTGTCGCTAACGCATTCACGAGTCCCGTTTGCAATGCACAGCCAAGCAGCTGGCCAGTGGCATAGCCAGGATTTTTTCAAATCAAAAGGGGGGAAATCAAAACGGCTTCTGACTAGCCAAAATTGCCGCCATATCTGCAGTTTGACCCGAAAAATGGAGCTGTGCATTACTAACCGATGGGAGGTAGCCTGTGTCATGTTTCCCAGATACGCCCTCCCCCCAATGGCTACGCCAGTTCGTCTGGCGGTTGCACTGTACAACACGAGTTTTTTTTTTGCTGCGACTGCACTCGTGGTTGGTTGTTAAAACAAGTAGTGATAAGAAATACGTGCCGCCGACGTGATGACTTACCGGGGACGCTGGAAAGTTCTGTTGGACGCTCACCGGCACGAGACGACACACCGAAGCGCACCAACAGACGACACACCACAACCGTCGTCTAGAATGAATTGAACGTTTGCCAAAGTGACGAACGGAAATGGCAACGGCTGAGGAGCGTTCGGCCGGCAAGGCGGAGGAGGCAGCCGTGGACGGGCTGGAGCAGCTGCTCGACGCTGTCGGCGCGATGGGTCGCTGGCAGTTGCGGGCGCTGGGCGCGATCGCGGTCTTCTGCATGTCCATGGGAGGCGTCATGATGGCGCCCGCTTTCTACCAGATCACGCCGCCCTTCCACTGCGTGCCCCACCGCTGTCTGCTGGAGCGGACGCACTGGAGCGCCCAGCAACTGCTGAACGTGACGTAGGCGGCGACGGCTCCAACGACGAAGCGACTCATGTCGACTCTAAAAGTTTCTTTAGATCCACAGTTGATCAAGACGGCAATAAGAACGAGTGTTCGTACTACGACATCGACTACTGCCGCTTGCCGAGCAACTATGACGAGGCGGTGACAGTGGCTCGTCGTATGAACGAACGGAACAATGCGACCGTGAGCAAGTGCACCGAGTGGCGATATGATACTTCAATCGACATGACGGCAACAGCTGCAACGCAGGTATCGGTATACATGACTGTATACACCAGGACGGACGGACGAAAGTGTAGAGATGTGTGGGCACTGTACACGGTCCATCGAATACCAAACGCACTCTTAGTACAACCTTGTCTGCGACAACCGACTCGGATTTGAGACGAGCCAGGCGAGCATGTTCTTTGGATTCACACTGGGCGGCCTCGTCGGTGGCACGCTCTCTGACAGGTCCTTGGTCGAGCTGAAGAGAGCATGTGTACGGCGAGGTAGCATGCAGGGCTGCACACCCCCACTGCAGATTTGGTCGGAAGCGCACGATCGTCGCATTCTCGCTGTTCGTGTCGGCGATCGCCTGCGGCCTGCCGTTCAGTCCGTCCTTTTCGGTCTTCGTAGTGGGTCGAGCGGCGGTCGGCTTCTTCGGCTCCTCCGCTGTCATCGTCGCCTTCTCCGCCGGTAACGCAGCGCCGGCGCCGACCGAACGCAGCTGACACGACACGAGGACCGATCACGCACTGTTGAGCCATGGAGCTGACGACGGCGAGGTACCGAACCCTGCTGGGCGGCATGTACTTCCTTCCCATGGCCATCGGCTACATGGCGACGCCGGCGGTGGCGTACCTGCTGCGCGACTGGCGGTGGATGCACCTCGCGGTCGCTCTGCCGCTATGGACCAGTCTCGCTTTCATTCCGTAAGATCGAGTGTCGCTTAATTTGTGTAACAATTTCTGTGTTCAAAAAGCGAAACTGGGTTCCAGCCTGCTGCCCGAGTCGCCTCGCTGGCTGCTCGCGACGAACCGGGCGACGCGTGCCGAGTGGGAACTGCGTGGGGCTGCGCGCGTCAACGGTCGCGAGTTCCCCGACCACGTGGACTTCGACTCGATCGCGGACGACGTCCGAGGGGTCCGCGCCAGCGACTCGCAAACAGGAGACTTGCACAACTATAGTACCACCAACGTCTGCGATGTCTTAGACTACTGCTGAGGACAGTGCCAGTTCAATCCTGGGAATCTTCAAGCTGACCAACGGCTTCCGACTTGCGTATCCGCGCCTGCTGAGCCGTGCCCTTGTTATGGGTGCCATATGGTACGGGGACAGATCGTGCCTGACAATCCCCAGAATGAGCGTGGGCCGCTTAGGATTATCTCCTCCATGTGTTACTATGGCATTCTGCTGAACATCTCAAACTATTCTGGTGATCGCTTCCTCAACAATGCATTGAGTGGGGCAATTGAGATTCCCTCGTATCTGCTGGCCCCGTTTCTAATGAAGTGGAGCCGCAAAAAGTCGCTGTTTCTTACCTCTGCCATGGCCGGACTCAGCCTCGTGGCTTCTCCTCTTATTCCACGTGCGTTTGGTTTGTGTGCAGACAAAACAACCTTAGCTTGGGCAGTGGGGGGGTGGGGCGGGGGGGTTTTTTTTGGTTTTTTGTGGGGTTTGTGGGTTTGGGGTGCTTTTTTGTTGGTTGTGTTTTTTTGGTGGTGTTGTTTTTTGTGCTTCCCTTGTGTCGTTTTGTGTGCCCTTGAGGGGCTCGTTTCTCTTTTTCTTTTCCTTCCTCTTTTTTTTTATTTTGTTTTTTTTTTTTTTTCTATTTTCTGTTTTATGATTTGGTTTATTGCGTTTGATGCGTGGGTTTTTGTTTTCTTTTTTTTTTTTGTGTTTTTTTTTTTTTATTTTTGTATTTTTTTTTTTTTGTTTGTGGTGTTGTTTGTTGGTGGTGTGGTGGGTTTTTTTTTGTTCTTTGCTATTTAGCCCCTATATTTTGCTTTTTCTCTTCTAGGACTGCGCAGTGTGGCTGTGTTTTGTTGTTTTTTTTTTTCTTTGTTTTTTTTTTTTACTCTATTCTTTTTGTTCTAGTTGCTTTTTGTTTTTGTTGTTTTTTTGTTTTTTTATGTGTGTGTGGTGGCTTTTGTTTCGGTGGGTTTGTGGTTTTTTGTATTTGTGGATGTGGTGTTGGTATGTTTTTTTTTATTTTGTTGGTGGTTTTTTTTGCTGTTCTGTTGTTTTTTTTGTTTGTTTTTTTTGCTGTTTTCTTTTTTTTCGTGTGATGGGGTTTGTTTCTCGGGTTTACCCTCCCTTTTTTTTTTGTCTTTTTTGTTTTTTTAGTTTTTTTTTTTTTTCTATTTTATTTTACTGTTGTTTGGGGGCTTGTGTGCTGGTTTGTGGTTTTTGTTGTGGTGGTGATGATGATGTTGCTTTTAATTTTTTTTTATTTATTTATTATGTAGCTCCTGCTTGGTATTGGTTGGTTCGGTTTGTTTGTTTTTTTTTTTGTTGGTGTTTGTTTTGTTTTGGTATCTTTTTTTTCTTTTCTGTCCTCTTCTTTCTGTTCTTTCTTTTTGTTGTGTTTTTTAATTGTTGGTTGTTTTGGACTTGTTTTTTTTGTATTGTTTGGGGTGTGGTGTTTGGTTGGTATATTTTTTTCTTCTACTGATATATGGAAGGGGGATATTTTTTCCTTTTCCTTCTGGGTGGTTTTTTGCTTTTTTTTTCTTTTCTTCTCTTCTTTTTTTTTTGTGGTGTTGTCCCCTGTGTGCTTTTTCTCTGCTACTCTTATTTTCTTCTTTTAATTTACTTTGGTTTTTGTTGTATATTCTATTTGTTTTTTTTGTTTTGTTTGTGTTAGTTTTTTTTTATCTTTTGTTTTTTTTTTGCCTTTTTTTTTGTTTTTTTTTTTTTTTTTTTATTTTTATCTTCTTTCTTTTTTATTTTTGGTTGTTTTTGTTCTTTCTTTCTTCGCAATAGCTCTAAAACAGGTTTAGCAGAGAAGTGGGGGCTGAGGGGGGGAACTGGGAAGCCACACGCAAAGGCACAGGGCTCCTCCAATGTTACTATGTTATTTTTTTTTTTGTTTGGAGTTTTGTAGTTGGGTCTTAGTGGCCTTATAATTGAAAAGGGGAAGGGGGACCAGTCCCTCCTCTCCCCCTCCCGCCGCTCCGGCGGTTCCCCTCTCCCCACCCCATCCCTCCAAGGTCCCCGGCGGGGGGGATTCCGGATCTTTTAGAAGGACCGGCCGCGGTCGCACAGCCCGGCTGGCCCCCCCCCACACCAACGGGGGGGGGCAGGGAAAAGAAGGAGTGCGGCCGGGAGAAGGGAGTTATTGTTTTCTTTTTTATTTTTTTTTTTTTTTTTTTTTTTTTTTTTTTTTAGGCTTGCAGATGGCTTGTTGCATGGTTCATTTTCTATTGCCATATCATTTCGCATTTCATATCGATTCAGCCGAAATGCAGTGGCTGAAAATGACGCTGATCATGACGGGCCGCTTGACGAACACCCTGGCCTGCGCTCTGGTTTACCCGATCACGAGCGAAATCTACCCAACGGTGATCCGCAGTAGCGGCGTCACGGCCAGCTCTTCAGTCGCCAGAATCGGCTCGGCGCTGGGTCCCTATCTGTCGGCCATTCCAAAATTCGTGAGTTGGTCACCCCTGTGGTCACAACAAGTGTTTGATTGCGCAACTGCTCCAACACAATACATACGTCCGCCTAGGACTCGAGTCTTAGCTGGCTGCCAGACACGGCCTTTGGGTCGTTCTCGGTGCTGGCCGCGGCGCTGGCGCTGACGCTGCCCGAGACTCGAGGCCGACGCCTGCCGAATGTTATGGAAGACGGCGAGCGGCTCGTCAAGCTTCGCGAAAGCGCCTAGTGTCGACCAAAGGGTCGCTCGCTTTCATGACTTCATGACTTGTTGCCAATTTGTGCTTTTGGTTTTTCTAATTTTTTTCTCGTGCTTGACGTGATTCTACAGTGATTGAACGGGCTTTCATGAGGCGTACCCCCATTTCCTCGGTCCCCACCCAGTTCCTCGCTTCAATTCCTCAGCTCCTCGCATGCTGCGTTCCTCGCTGGTGCATTTTTGAATTTATTATCTACACCATGCACTGCTCCACTTTGTGACAAACAAGTGAAACAACCCAAAAATTACGCGCTCAGTAGGTCACTCGGAGCGGGCTGGTCTGTGTCCAAAGAGGGAGTCACTAGCCGCTTCGAACTCAGGACTCCTGCTTGCAAAGTGCTCCAAAATGGTTCAACATCAATTTGTCTCATGAAATAAAATAATGTTGAGGATACTCAGTTCAGTTGTACAATGATGAATCACTGCACAGATGAAACTGCAAAGTGTTGGAATGCAGGTCAACCAAAGCAAATGCATGTCAACCAACGCATTTTCATGAATACTACAGAATTGCTTCTAACACCCACTCTGTTTTAAATAAATTTCATATCAACACACCCACGACGTAAATTGGAGACATGCGCTGAGACTCGTTTGCAGAACTTTTGTTTTATTTTCTGTGGTGATGCTATGTGGCGGGGGGGGGGGGAGGAGAGCATATGCTTTTCGGTGTGTCTGTTTGTATGTGTTGTATGTTCAAAAACGTTTTGCTCTCGCAACCGTGCATGCATGCATGCAACTCTGCATGCGTGCGTGCGATCGAGCGTGCGCGTGCGTGCATGCATGTGTCCATGTCCATGTGCATGCGTGTGCGTGCGTGCGAGCGTGCGTGCGTGCGTGCGTGCATGTGCGTGCATGTGCGTGCGCGTGTCCGTGTCCATGTGCGTGTGCGTGCGTGCGTGCGTGCGTGCGTGCGTGCGTGCGTGCGCGCGCGCGCGCGTGCGTGCGTGCGTGCATGTGCGTGTAATACAAGTTTTTATAGCGTTAACACCTTTAAAACAAAGTAAAAAATAGTAAAAGTTCGAAGTTTTTATAGCATAAACACGTAAAACAAAACAGTTATAAACAAAAAAGTTACAAGTATTTTATGGCAGAGGTTTGATCCCAGGACCTCCAGAAAAGTAACAGGAATCATAACCACTACACCATTGATCTGTATGTAACTGTTCTCTAAACACTTCTGATAAGTCAGAAGCACGCATAAAATGTGCTGTATTATCATATAATTTATTTATATTTGCATAACGCATGGATTACGATAGCTTCAGTAGTGCCACTCTTATTTCGATGGTAAAATGTGCCAAGCAAGCTTAACTCAATCCATCCAGCAGAACTCTGTGCTGCATTGCAGACAGAACCCACAAACAGTCATACTACTGTAGAAAAGGATAATGCTATATCTTGTCATTACTGTAGCAGATTGGAAAACGAATGCCAGATTCGTGATCACCATGGTCGATTACATACATCCCAAGCAGATTTGACACTGAATTCTCAAATTCGATCAAACGCAATTTGCATATTCAATGCGTCGTATCTCGCGATTACGGTATCGCACTGGAAAACGGATGTGATATTCGTGATCAGCACGGTCGATTACATATATCCCAAGCAGAATTGACACTGAATTCTCAAATTCGATCAAACACGTATGCGAAATTTGCATAACTCAAAGATTACGGTAGCTATCGCAAATCCGGCCCCTATTTGACGGTGAAGTTTCCCACGGAAGCTTCATGCAAAATTTCAGCTCAATCCATCCAGCACAACTCTCTGGGCTGCGTTGCAGACAAACAAACATTGTGCTTTAGTAATACTAGCCGCTTCGAACTCAGGACTCCTGCTTGCAAAGTGCTCCAAAGTGGTCCAACATCAATTTGTCTCATGAAATAAAATAACGTTGAGAATAAATGAGATTAAAGCCAAAGGAAGTCAACCAATGCAACCAATGCAACCAATGCACTTGTGCAATGCAGGAAAACATTTCACCTTTTTTGTTGTAATGCTTTATTCTTGCGTCATTACATCTCCAGTCATTACATTCGATAGTAAAAATTAGGCACTATACCATCTTGAGCAGACACACCATAAATCCCATATAGGCAGTGGGCTAATTGTTTTAATCAGCCCTTCAGAGTCAGCTAATAATAATTGGCTTTTTTGTAATCTGCATGGTTGCTCACATATGTTCATGCACCTTGATCTGCAGGCGCAAGGCCTTTGGACCTCGTCTAAGCTAGGATCGCGATCCGACGCTTCGGATTCCATTCCAGCTCGCCGTGGGCGGGCGGTTTTCGGCGGGCTTCGGCTTGTGTCTTCCTTACGTGGTTTTTTTGGCAAAGCACAATTGTTGCGTCCGCATCCGCAGCGTCCGAAACCTAAGTGAAGCCTAAGCCTAAGCGAAGCATGAGCCTAAGCCAAATCAAAGCCAAAGCATAAGCCTAAGCAAAGTCTGGACTAAGCCTGAGCAAAGCCTAAAATTAAGAAAGTTTTCATCGGACGCAGCAGCGGACGCGGACGCACGCATCAATTGTTTTCAGCCGTTTTCTTTATCGGGGAAATCCAAGTTCATTGGGCCATTGGACCGGGCAAAACGCACCACAATATTTCATTTATTGCGTTTAATGCGTCGACGATCAGTGCTCAACGCCAAGAAAAACTAAACCAACGCACCACTAAAACGCTAACACATACACGCGCATGCGTGCGTGCGCCCACTCGCGAGTCCGTGCGTGCATGAGTGCGCGTGCGTGCGTGGGTGCGTCCGTGTGTGTGTGCGTGTATGGGTGCGTGCGTGCGATCGAGCGTGCGCGTGCGTGCATGCACGTGTCCATGTCCATGTGCATGCGTGTGCGTGCGAGCGTGCGCGCATGCGTGCGTGCGTGCGTGCGTGCGTGCGCGTGTCCGTGTCCATGTGCGTGTGCGTGCGTGCGTGCGTGCGTGCGTGCGTGCGTGCGTGCGTGCGTGTGCGTGCGTGCGTGCGTGCGTGCGTGCGTGCGTGCGCGTGTCCGTGTCCATGTGCGTGCGTGCGCGTGTCCGTGTCCCCGTGCGTGAGCGTGCGTGCGTGCGTGCGTGCGTGCGTGAGAGCGTGCGTGCGTGCGCGTGCGTGCGTGCGTGTGCGTGCGTGCGCGTGTCCATGTCCATGTGCGCGTGCGTGCGTGCGTGCGTGCGTGCGTGCGTGCGTGCGCGCGTGCATGAGCGTGTAATACAAGTTTTTATAGCGTTAACACCTGTAAAACAAAGTAAAAAATAACAAAAAGTTCAAAGTTTTTATAGCATAAACACGTGCAAAACAAAAAAGTTATAAACAAAAAATTTACAAGTATTTCTATGGCAGACATTTGATCCCAGGACCTTCAGAACAGTAACGGACATCATAACCACTACACCACTGATCTATACGGGACTGTTTTCTAAACACTTCTGATAAGTCAGAAGCGCGCATAAAATGTGCTATATTATCATATAATTTATTTATATTTGCATAGCGCATGGATTACGATAGCTTCAGTAGTGCCACTCTTATTTTGATGGTAAAATGTGCCAAGCAAGCTTCATACAAAATTTCAGCTCAATCCATCCAGCAGAACTCTATGTGCTGCAGACAGAACCCACAAACAGTCATAAGTACTACTGTAGAAAAAGATAATGCTATATCTCGGGATTACGGTGTCGAACTGGAAGGCGGATGTGAGATTCGTGATCACCACGGTCGATTACATATATCCCAAGCAGATTTGACACTGAATTCTCAAATTCAATCAAGCGCAATTTGCATATTCAATGCGTCGTATCTCGTGCTTACGGTATTGCATTGGAAAACGGATGTGATATTCGTGATCAGCACGGTCGATTACATATATCCCAAGCAGATTTGACACTGAATTCTCAAATTCGATAAAACACGTACGCGCAATTTGCATATCTCGCGGATTACGGTAGCTTCAGCGGTGCCACTCTTATTTTGACGGTGAAATGTTGCAAGCAATCTACACACAAAATTTCAGCTCAATCCGTCCAGCACAACTCTCTGGGCAGCGTTGCAGACAAACAAACAAACAAACAAACAAACATTGTGCTTTAGTAATATAGACTTTAGTAATATAGATGTATGCATCTGCCTCAGTCAAACTCAACAATGCGATCAATGAGCACGCTCACTACTCACTACAACGCAAACAGAGACAAACGAAACTTCTCGGCAGAGACTCGAGAGGCGACGCCTGCCGAATGTCATGGAAAACGGCGGTGCGTCTCGTCAAGCTTCGTGAAGACACATAAAGGTCGACGTAAGAGTCGTTTCATGACTCCATGACTTGCCAAAATTTGCGCTTGGTCAAAATTTGTTTGTTTGTTCAAAATTTGTACAAACTTGTGCAGAATAAACGAGGTTTTGCATTGTCGTGTGCATGTCGTTGTCAATTCAAGAAATTAAGTGAAATGCCCGCATGGATGCACTGACTAGCGGATCCGGGATTTTCTGACAGAGGTAGGAGAAGGTCAATTTTTTTATCGCCGTTTATCCGAAGAAGTCAAGTTTTGGCCCTGGCATCGGCAATTGCTTTGATTGCAATTTTTTCAACACACAATAGTGAGCTGCAATAGAACCACAGCGCCGCAAGCGTAAATTTTAGGCTTTTGAGTGTCTTAATCCAAGGTAAACGTTAAAATCTGCCCACTTTGCAGTGTGCTCATCCTTCTTTCCTTCTTCTCCGCCTGAGCTCTCCCCCCCCCAACTCTGAGGTGACAAGAGAGGGTGACCCCTCTACCCCCCCCCCTTTCTATATCCGCTAGTGCGTGCACTATTGCACGCGCCGTTGTAACCTTCGTCAAATTCCTTCCATTGTTACTACAATTGCATGTGTTCGTTGTGCAAATTCCACCGCCGAATATCAGACTCGTCCCTGGTTCCTGTTTACCTGGCTTGGAATTTCCCGAGTTCAGCCGTGATTCCCAAAGGGGACCCTTTCCTCACACTGCGGGACGGCTTTTTTCCTTCAAAACGGACGGACCCCCCTCCCCCCACGTCCGCCCCTTTACTTCCTGGAGGGATGGTGCCGCCTGCACCGGCAAACCCGCCAGCTGGCTCGCTCGATCGAAGTATCGACTTTGCCGTATCCCCTTTTGTTTCAAGACATGGCGGTCGTTTCGCTCTGGATGTTGTTGTACATGCTCTGTTCAATAGAGAAAGGTTTAAAATCTTGTCGATTCTCGGTGTGTTTTTTTTTTGCGCATTCGCTTTGTGGTTGACAGCCGCGCTGGGCAGTCGCGAAGAGGTAGCGCTGCACGAGGCGCTGCTCTTCCACTATCTGCCCGAAGTGCGGCCCGTGTCCCATCCGGCCAAGACGCTCAACGTCACCTTCGGCGTCTACCTGCTCAGACTGCGCGATCTGGTATGCGTTGTTTTCGCACAGCACTATTTTTGAAAACGAAATCACAACCGAGGACGTTCCCCGCAGGACGAAAAGCAGCAAACGCTCACAACGAATGCGTGGCTCGCATTGGTAAGTCGCCTCTCGGTTCTGCGCTACCTACCTATACACCGGGTTGACAATAGTGCGACTACATCCATAAAGTACGTACGACCTGTTTTTACTCAATGGCCGTAGCGACATGGGAACAAAGACGGTTCAGAGTCAGGAGTAATCACAAGCAACATAGGTATGCTATTTGCCGTGAAACGCTCTGTATTTGTAACAGGAATGGACGGACGTCAGATTGAATTGGAGACCGGCGGAGTACGGGAACGTATCCGTCGTCAACCTGCCCGCGAGTCGAGTGTGGACGCCTGACGTCGTCCTATACAACAAGTAACTAAAACTTGTCGACTATGCGCACAGGAGCGACTTCAAATGCAAATGCATTCGCTGCAGCGCCAACGGCAATCCTCACATGGGAACCGCTACGGACGTGCTGGTCAGTCACAGAGGCGTGGTGAGCTGGAAGCCGCCGGCCATCTACAAGAGCTTTTGCCAAGTGACTGACAGTGCTTCAAAGTTCATTGACGCGACTGGTCAGTTTAGATCGAACTGAGATACTTTCCGTTTGACGAGCAGAAGTGCGACCTGAAGTTCGGCACGTGGACGCACGACGGCAGTGCTGTGGATCTGCAAGTTCTAAAAATGGAAGGTGCAACGACAATTGCGGTGGAAGATTCTAAGGTACCGTAATCCCTATGATTCGCGCCCCCCATTTAGTTACCGTAAATCCTCCAATAGAAGCCCCCCTCCAATAGTGCCTCCCCCTCCAATAGTGCCCCCGGGGGTAAGGGGTAGGTTGTGCCATGTGCCTTTTATGGGCAAAAATATAGTGGTACGTACATTTATATCGTGTATACACACTACTGCTAACCAATAATAGTACGTTTCAGCAACTATTAACGGTAAATCAACCATTAAATGTGGCAAAAGTGATGAAAATCACCAAAAAATCGGCAATTTTGACAGCGAAACTAGCATTACCATTCAAAATTCTTAGGTTGAAATAATAGAAGCCCCCCCCTCCAATAGTGCCTCCCTCTCCAATAGTGCCCCCGGGTAAGGAAAGGTTGAAACATAGTGCCCCGGGGCACTATTGGAGGATTTACGGTAGCTCCGTATATAATAATTACACCCCCAAAGCAGGTTCCGCTTGTTGACCCCCCCCCGCTCTAAAACTACACCCCTACTACAGCTCGAATGAAATAATTAGCACCCCAAAGGGGATAATTATAGAGCAAATAGTCCTCATTGATCAATCTCTAATGTATTACCTACTGTATATGCACATTTACATATATGTGTACATGATACACTCGTGAACACAGGATGGTACGGTCGAGAGGGTCTTTCCCGGAATGAATCTGGCCTTCTATTTGCCGTCTGCAGAATGGGACGTAACTGCAATTGTGGCAACCAAGCACTACCTGGAATACCCTGGCTGCTGCGGACTTGAGGTATATACAATGCACTGTCGCCTTCTAATTTACATACGCGAAACCTCTCGAATACTGAGCACATCCATGTACAAAAAATGTGAGTGCTCGATAAGGACTATAGTTTAGAAGTTCGTGGACGTGACCATCTCGTTGAGTCTCCGGCGCAAGTCGCTCTTCTACGTCTTCTGGTTGATCCTGCCGTCGCTGGCGTTGAACGCGCTGACGGTCGTGTCCTTCCTGCTGCCGGCCGTCAGCAACAAGCGCATCTCCTTCGCCATCTCCCTGCTCCTCTGCGACACCGTCTTTCTCCTGCTGCTCGGAGACATCATGCCTGCCACCAGGCGTGCACGCACGCACGCACGCACGCACGCACGCACGCACGCACGCACGCACGCACGTGGGGTCTCCCGTTTTAGTCTGAGCTTCCCTCTGGTGGCGCAGTACCTGCTGTTCAGTCTGACGGTGGCGGTGCTCGCGATCGGCCTCACCGTCGTCTCCGTCGGCGAGCGCTACAGGCGCGCTGAGGTCGCCGTGGCGGCCGCCTTCTCTGGCGCACTTCACGTGGGACCGGCCGATCAGCGGTCGGAGCTCGCCAGAGCCGTCTGCACGGCCATGCGCCAGATCCTTCTCGTGGCCGACTTGCACCGCGCACACGAGCAACTCGGAGAAGTCGGTGCACGGCAGAGAGCGCGCGAATGCGTTCTTCGAACGCCAAAGATGTTGTGTTCAGCTGTCGGCGACGTTTACGAGTCGCTCTCTGAGACTCGATCTGAAGCTGGCGGCGGTCTTCGCCGTCCTGACGGCGGTTGGTCTCGCGACGATTTTTTCGCAGGCGTTCCATCGACTCGTGGACGCGCGCAACGCCCTGCCGAGGCCCGCGGTGTCTAAACCGCTCCAATACGAGAGAAACTGACGCTGTACCGTACGGCTACAGGTCGTTTCCCCCCTGCCGTTTCCCCCCCGGACGTTTCCCCCCTGCCATTTGCCCCCCGGTCGTTTACCCCCCCCCAGACATCTATTTTTATTACTAATGTTTCTATTGTACTCACCAATTTCTTTTTCAAGGCGGTATGGATAAACGACACAAATGACATGGTACGCGGCACGCCGCTGTTGGTCCTAAAGAAAGAAATAGACTTTGGAGTTTGGAACCGTGCGTTTTATAACGCGTTGACTCCTGGGCATTCGTTCGCCAAGTTGCACCCGCCCGCCGTTTGGGAGGGACTGATAGCGGAGCTGCTGTCGTCCACTCTTTCCAAGCGACCGGTGATACTTTACGACCGGTGATACTTTCTAAGCGACTGTCGTCCACTTTTGATCAATCAAACTTTTTATTGATGAACACACAATTGAAACAGTGACACGTTATTTTACACGCCCTAGTCATATACCTACATAGCATCCTCAGCAGCAGGCGATCAGTCGCACATTTTGCGCTGTTTGAGTTGACTCTTTTTGTCGGGCGCAAGCAGCAGGAACGAGGGTCCCATTACTTTCTTTTTGTGTGTGACAGACAACAAAGACGTTGTCCTTTAGCAGCACCATCTGCCTATATTAAAAAAAAATTGGCAGGGGGGAAACGACCGGGGGGCAAACGGCAGGGGGGAAACGTCCGGGGGGAACTGGTAGGGGGGAAACGACCGGTTACGGTACCGTACATCAGTGTACGTACTGCCTTTGCTGGCGCGGCTGAACCCGAAAGCTGCTTCGCGTACACTGATCGCCGAGCGCTCTGGTCTTGATTAGAGAAAATTATAGCACTGGGCCATAGCACACCATAGCACTGGGCCACTGGGCAGAGAACCATAGCCCAAACGGGTGTATCCAATGTTGAATGTGCTGTGTCTTAGAAACCTGTACCGATATATGTACAAACGCAAGTGAGCAGTGGTGGAATCCAAATGCAGCGCAACAACAAAAGCCGGCTCTGTATGTACAGATTCCATAAACTCTTGACTCGGTGCTTTCTTGGTACTCTGTCAGTCATTACTTACTTTCCTTCCTGCGGGGGCGGCGACTCTCCTCTATGAAAAACTCGCATCCTTAAAAATGCGGCCGAGCTGGCCAAAACGCACGAAGCTCACTCCGATCCAATTCCGTCGATACAATAGTTACCGTGCGCGCTTTCAATCAATTCAATCGCGTGCGTTACCACCCGGGGCGCGGCTGCCTCCGATCCGGTTTCGACATTCTGATACGCAGATTGAAAATGCTGCCTCATTTTGCTCCGCGCTTTCCAGGTGTACACTATCTACACAATGCCGTCCGCTTTGCTTGCATTGCATTAAGGGATATTTACGTGTTTTTCCCTTTCTGTTCTGCTATAGATGCAGACGCATGCAACGTATGTAGCTGCTTCTCTTCCGCATTCCTACTCCTGTTTTCTCACCAAAGCTGCGAGTTGCCCAGGGTCGAAGGCTTATCCATTTGCAGCGTGTCACGAGAGACGCATTCCGCGCATTGTGCTGAACATGCGCCTCTCTCGCTAAATCGAGGAATCTTCTATATTACTAAAGCACAATGTTTGTCTGTGTGTCTGCAACGCAGCCCAGAGAGTTGTGCTGGATGGATTGACCTGAAATTTTGTATAAAGCTTCCTTGCCACATTTCACCGTCAAAATATCACGACTCTGGCATTCGTTTTTACATCTGCTACAGTAATGACAAGATATAGCACTATCCTTTTCTACAGTAGTAGCACTGTTTGTGGGCTCTGTCTGCAATGCAGCGCAGAGAGTTGTGCTGAATTGATTGAGCTGAAATTTTGTGAGCAGCTGGCTTGGAACATTTAACCATCATACAGTAGCCAGATGCATACCTGTAACCGGGTCTGGAAGAGTGGGGAGGGGGGGGGGGGGGTAGACGGCACTTTGTGGGGGAGGGGGTGGCTGGAGCAAAAAGTGGGGGGGGGGGTAGCTGGCCATTTTTTGAGTTATACTGGTACTTTTTGGTCAAAAATGGGTATCACGAATATCACATCCGTTTTCCTGTGAGATACCGTATTCACAAGATATGAGACATTGAATATGCAAATTGTAAATGTTGCAAGTTGTTGCATGTTTCAAGTTGAGGGTAAAAATAGCACGAACATACCTATGCGAACGCGCACGCATGCACGCACGCATGCACGCACTCACGCACGTGCACACGCACGCACAGACACGCGTGGACGGACTCGCGCACGCACGCACGCACGCACACGCGTGTATGCCTAATTGTAAGCCTAAGCGTATAGGCCTGGGCCTAAGCCTAAGCCTGAGGATGGGGTGTGATTATGCTTTAGTGTTAGCGTTTTTGTGGTGCATTGTTTTAGTTTTTTTTGTGTTGAAAACGGCTGAAAACAACTGCGATGCGTCCGCGTCCGCGGCGTCCGAAGAACACATTCTTAATTTTAGGCTTTGCTTAGGCTTAGTCCAGACTTTACTTTAGTCCAGTCCATGTTTAGGCTTTGGCTTTGGCTTAGGCTTATGCTTCGCTTAGGCTTAGGCTTCGCTTAGGTTTTGGACGCAGCGGACGCGGATGCAACAATTGTGTTTAGCCAAAAAAAGCGACGTAAGGAAGACCGAATAAAACGTCCAGTCCAGTCCATTCCAGTCCTCAAGCCCAAGCCCGCCGAAAAACGCCCGCCCTCGGCGCGCCGGGAGGGAATCGGAAGCGTCGGACAGCGATCCTAGCTTAGAGCAGGTCCAAAGGCCTTGCACAAGCAGGCAGGATGAGAGCGCCACTTTGGCAGGTCGCTCCAAGAGGAAGAGAGGCCGTTCACAAATTTCGACGAGTTCTACACAGCGGTCAAGGAGCTTCAGAAGAAACGTATTATTTAGTTTCTCAATGTCGCTCAAATGTTGGGCGGTGCAATTATTTATGGCAGCCTACCGAACAGTCAGCGGCGCGTGCACAAGCTGATCGGGAAGCTGCAGCACTGCGCCTGCAGATCACGATGCATGAACATATGTGAGCAACCATGCAGATTACAAAAAAACCAATTATTATTAGCTGGCTCTGAAGGGCTTATTAAAACAATTAGCCCACCGCCACTAAATATGGGATTTATTGTGTCTGCTAAAGATGGTATAGTGCCAAATTTTTACTATCGAATGTAATGACTGGAGATGTAATTAAGGAAAAATTTGCAGGGGGCTGCAAAAAAGGAGAATATGTGACACTCTATTGTTGAAGTCCAGTTTGAAAAGAAGTGGTATTAAGGCATATACCCCCACTGATTTCTAGCCACTTCCGCATTGCAGCTGATCAACTCCACTTTGAACAAACCATGTATAAAATCCGAACCAAGCACAGCAACAAGTCACATATTCGGCGATTTTTGTGTTCGCTTGCAATGGAAGGAAATTGCAGCGAAAAATGCGGCAACTGGAACTGACTGACATTTACATGGATTGAGTGTGAGAAATTAGCAGATGCCCCATGGAACCCCACGCACACGCACGTACGCATGCACGCACGCACTTGCGTACGCACGCACGCACGTACGCGTGCACGGACACACGCACGCATGCACGCACGCACGCACGCACGCACGCACGCACGCACGCACGCAGCACTCATGCAAGCATTAGGGCACTACACAAATGTTATACAAACAGTTCATCATTGGGTGGAATGCTGGAAGGGAATGGAGCAGGATTGTACAGGGTGGGCCAAAAAAACTTGGAACCCTAACTTCAACGCCGCCGTTCGCGTGCTAGCGTTGTCCGATTGGTGTGAAATTTTAACCACACATACCCCAAACACATCTACGCATCTGCACAAACTTTCAGCTTAATCGGATAAAATGGGCTCATTTGGCAATCATTTTCGCAAACCCTACTCAAAACTTGGGTGTTCACGCGCTCGTTCTCGTGGCAGGGTCGACCAATTGCTGTGAAATTTTAACCAGACATGCCTCAGGCACTTACACGCTTTGTCCCAAAAAATCAAGTTATTCGGACTAATATTGCTCCTGCGGCAAGCTTTTTTTCTCGCTAACCATACTCGAAAATTGGATGGTCACGCGCAAGTCAAATCAGTTGTCACCTGTAGGCGGCGCCTTTTAGCGGATCAAAACAAAACTCATTCACGCGCTGCCACCTCGCCAGGGGGGGATTATCGTTGGAAGCGGGAACTCTCATGAAAGACTAACCGTAGTTTGAATGTGACATATACAGTAGTCGTCGTTTTGTGCTACTTCACTCTGGATGTTGGGGTTGTGTCACACCCAAAAGAGAGCAAGATGCCGCTCTCAGAAGACGATAAAATCACTATAAAAACGCTTAGAGTTGAAAAAAATTGGGGGGCGAGGAGAATTAGGCGCGAATTTCCAGGAAAAGATTGGCCCCTGTCGTCACTTAGCTTTTTTTTGAGAAAAATCGATGCGACCTGGCAAATCGAACGAAAAGAAGGGAGTGGTCGACCGAGAACCATTCGAACCGACGAAAATGCTGAAATTGTCAGCGAGTTGATCGCGAGTCAGGAAGATCAACCTGGGCCGATTTTGTTCCACTACATAACATCACGATTTTAATTTCGTTTTTTTATAAAAGAATATTGTTGGCACTGGCATAGGTTGAGTTGTTTGAGTCAACACAAATTGGCCCTGGCACTTCTTTGTCTGCGCGAGAAATCGCAAATGCCACTGGAATTTCTCGTTCGTCTGTGAGGCGCATAGCGCATGCAGATTTAGAGAAAAAGGTGTTCAAGCGCGCTGTCGTGCACAGTCTTACTGGAGCGAATCGTCAAGCGCGACTTCAGAGGTTGTTGCTTCAGTTTTATGCCAAAGCTTTATGCCGAATGACTGCAAAAGTGCTTTAGGTGCCAGCATTTGTTGAACGAGGTGACTCCGCAACAGTTGCGCAGAGTCTTTTTCACAGATGAGTCGACATTTTACTTAAACACCCCAAGAAATCGCCAAAATGACAGAATTTATCAACCTATGCAGCTGAGAAAGCGAGAGATTCGTCTTGAGAATTTGCTCGTTGAAAGGGGACAATTTTCCCCAAAACAGATGATTTCCTTGGGCTTTTCAAAGCTGGGAAAAACCCCAATTCATTTTATTGATGGCAATGTCAACTCCCAGTATTACTGCAATCAAATTCTGTCACAAACGCTCATTCCCGCTATGCGGGAATTGTCCGCTCCTGGGGCGACATTTTGAAGCTGACCAAGTCTGAAGATGGGGGGGGGAATAATCGTGGGTACCTGGGGTCATCAATTTGAGGGGGAGGGGGTGGGTCGTTAATGCTCCACACCAGGTTCTGGTACTGCATTCAACGAATTTTATGCTGCTAACCCACCTCCCTTTCTGCGCGTGCCTCCTGGTGTAGGTGTCAGGGGAATCTCAATGTGCATAACCAAAAGGAAGTTTTCCTGTACACTGGTGGATCGCCGGATATTGCACTTTGAAATGTCGCCCAGGCAATTTTGTGCTGCAACAAGATGGTGCCCGCGCGCACACTGCTCGCGCAACTCGGGAGTTTTTGCAGCAGGAGGACGTGCAATTCTGGCCTCCCGAAATGTGGCCGCCATGCAGTCCCGATTTGGCTCCATGCGACTATTTTTTGTTTGGACCACTGAAAAGCGCGGTCTATCGGCGGCGACCACAAAGTTTGGTCGAGCTCCGGAATTGCATCGTGGAAGAATGGTCAGAGATCGATCAATGCAGCAATCGACCAATTTTTGCCAAGAGTGCAAGCAGTTGTGGCAAATAATGGTGGACATATCGAATATGCGAATATGTAATCGCGGCGTTTTGTCTGACTGTGCTGTGTTAGCTGTGCCTCTGCAACCTTACACAAGAATAAATCCGTTGTCGTTGACGATCCTCGATGTCCCTTGGCCAGTGGTGGCTGCTGGACTTGCGCGTGACCATCCAATTTTCGAGTATGGTTAGCGAGAAAAAAAAGCTTGCCGCAGGAGCAATATTAGTCCGAATAACTTGATTTTTTGGGACAAAGCGTGTAAGTGCCTGAGGCATGTCTGGTTAAAATTTCACAGCAATTGGTCGACCCTGCCACGAGAACGAGCGCGTGAACACCCAAGTTTTGAGTAGGGTTTGCGAAAATGATTGCCAAATGAGCCCATTTTATCCGATTAAGCTGAAAGTTTGTGCAGATGCGTAGATGTGTTTGGGGTATGTGTGGTTAAAATTTCACACCAATCGGACAACGCTAGCACGCGAACGGCGGCGTTGAAGTTAGGGTTCCAAGTTTTTTTGGCCCACCCTGTAGTACGTAACGTATATGTGCCTCTCGCCTACACATCGACATCACCAGCTGTACATCATCAACAACTGACATTGCAAAAATTTTAGCAAGGGACCAATCAGGGTGTACGCGGCAGCGTACAACCCTAATATGTGAGCACTTCCTCAATGCGGTTTGTTGAATTTTCAGTCGCTTATAACTCTTGATTGCCTGAACGGATTGTGGCGAATGATAGCTCAAAAGAACCGCCTTCTAGACCGGAATCGAATGAGCCGTCCCGCGTTTTGGTACTTGAACGCGTTAAGACAAATTGTACAAAAATGTTCCAAAAAAGTGGTGTTTTTTTTTTTCATGTTCTGCACACACTTTTAGGGTCGCCGCTCTGGAACGCTACTGTTGATTGGGACGAAACTTGGCGTGAGCACGTAGTATATGATGGCAATTTTGTGCCCCTAGGTAAATTTATCTAGGTGCTTCGGATCTATAGTTATGGCCGATTTGGTCATTTTTCGAAACATAGTCGTTTTATTTTGGCCAAAACCCGACAAGAGTAAAAGTCGAAAAAAAGCCGAGTGAACCCCCAAATGTTTTTTGATTTTCGTGAACAGCTTTACAAAGAATGTCTGGGGCGCTTGCATGACATTTGAAATTCTAACCACATACATAATGAGATATTGGGTACCAAAATTTCGGCAAATCCGACCAAAAAAAGTTTGTGACCTATAGGCGCTTCAACCGTTCGTGACACCGCTGTGCTGTAATGGCAACAGTTAATCGTACGGACTTGGAATAGGTTACTTTCGACAAATGGGAGCGCTCCGATGCCCGTGTCTCTGTCAGCGCTCTTCGAATGGCCATTTTTTAGGTGTTTTGTTCCAAAAGTTTGTTAGCTATAGACGCTTCAACCGTTCGTCGCAGAGCTGTGCTGTAATGATGAAAGTTACTCGACTGGACCTGCAATAGGTCACTTTCGACAATGGGAGCGCTCCGATTTCTATGTTTCGCAGCTCGACCCTCTTGGCGCACCCCCATTTTGGGCAAAATTTGGAACTATGATCGTGCATTATTTTTCATTTCCTGAACGAATTCTGGCGCGTGATAGCTCAAAAGAAGCGCATTCAAAGGGGGAATCGATTAAGTCATAACACGCTTCCATACGCTTGTGCATTACCGAGAAGTTTTTGGAGATGGCAGGACC